>JAWZYT010003351.1:157500-170000 GCA_034508575.1 Petrolisthes manimaculis
GACAGACAGACAACTAGCCACCCAGCCAGGTAGTCACCCAACCAACCAACCAACCAACCAACCACTCCTCACAATTGCAAATGTATTCAATAAATTATGAGTTGTGGAGGCTGGGGATACCTGAACGGCTTGGGTGCTGTGTGTGTGTGTTGGGTGTTGTGTGTGTGTTGAGTGCTGTGTGTGGGGTGTTGTGTGTGTGTTGGATGCTATGTGTGTCTGTGGATGTTAAGTGATGTGTGGATGTTAGGTGCTGTGTGTATTTTGAGTGCAGTGTGTGTGTATGTGTTTGTTGAGTGGTGTGTGTCTATGTGTGTTGGGTGTTGCGTCTGTGTTGGGTGCTGTGTGTTGGATGATGTGTGCTGCGTGTATGTTTTAGGTGCTGTGTAATTAGCCCTGTTTGTTATTAAAGGAATGAAGTATCTGAGTGTAGTAAGCTTTCGTAATGTAGCCTATGTTGAATATAAAGAAATCTGAATGCTAAATGTAGATATATAATGCAATAATTTGTGTGATGAGAAAAACAGACAGAGGCAAACATTGAGAGAGAGAGAGAAATAAAGAGAGAGAGAGAGAGAGAGAGAGAGAGAGAGAGAGAGAGAGAGAGAGAGAGAGAGAGAGAGAGAGAGAGAGAGAGAGAGAGAGAGAGAGAACAAACACCGGAAGTGTACATACATAGTAACACAAACACAGAGACCAACACACACTGGGCTGAGGATGTGGTTGTGAAGGTTTAGACAAGGGAGGAGGAGGTGAGGCTGGAGTGTCAGAGGAGAGGAGAGGAGAGGAGAGGAGAGGAGAGGAGAGGAGAGGAGAGGAGAGGAGAGGAGAGGAGAGGAGGGAAGAGGAGAGGAGAGGAGAGGAGAGGAGAGGAGAGGAGAGGAGAGGAGAGGAGAGGAGAGGAGAGGAGAGGAGGGGAGGTGGGGATAATAAGAGAATGAGACGTGAGGATACAAGGTTCAGTAGGAAAGATGAATAGTCGAGTACAGAATAGTGTGTTGTTGGAAGTGATGGGGAATAAATTAATGTTGTTTTGGTAGTTAGAGGAGTGTGTCAGAGAAATGATGGGGATGAGGAAATTAGTGTGTGTGTGTGTGTGTGTGTGTGTGTGTGTGTGTGTGTGTGTGTGTGTGTGTGTGTGTGTGTGTGTGTGTGTGTGTGTGTGTGTGTTTTGGGGTGAGGGGCTGGTATCAAAGGGTAGGATGTACAAAGTTTATCTATAATTCCCTCATACTTTCTCTCTTCTTCCCAATTCTTGTTTGTTATATTTCTGAACCCTGTTGTCTCTCTCTCTCTCTCTCTCTCTCTCTCTCTCTCTCTCTCTCTCTCTCTCTCTCTCTCTCTCTCTCTCTCTCTCTCTCTCTCTCTCATCTGTTTAAAAGAACTTGTATATATTTTCCTGTCCCTCAAATTGCCTACTTAAGAACGTCCTATTCACGTTCTAATTTTATTCACATTTACTCTTTACTGTTAAACCACAATCAGACACTCTTATCAAGTTGTCTGTCTGCCAATCAGTTTAGCTGTTGGTTTATCAGTTCACTCATCTCATTACCTGTGTCTGACTAACCACTTGTCCATCACCATAGGACAACAACCACCTCTCTATCACCTTTTTCTGGTTCTATATGACCTCACTGCTGTTCCTGCATGCTGTCTCACCTCTTATCACCTTTTTCTGGTTCTATAGGACTTCACTGCGGTTCCTGCTTGCTGTCTCACCTCTTTATCACCTTTTTCTGGTTCTATATGACCTCACTGATGTTCCTGCATGCTGTCTCACATCTTTATCACCTTTAAGAAGTGATTATTTGATTAGTAGAATAAAAAAAAATGTTCTATGAAAGCATGATCTCTCCCACGACGGGATTAAAGTTACAATTAGTGAACAGTGAATAAGCAACAACGAGGAGTGAAGTGTTCCATTGCTCAGTTACACTTCAATCAGCGCAATCTAGATACAAATATATTACGAACAAACCTTCATGGAACAGGGAGTATACTCGTATACAAAATTAACACTTCCTTAAGTTGGATACTTCTCTGGTATACAATATAGATATTTTATGAATAGATTTATGCATAAACCGAATGTATTAATATGCGACACAAACAGTCCAGCGAGACGACAGTTCGACAACACAGACACTCTGTTGTCAATCATGTCATCTTTACAACCAACACACATACACACACACGCTCATGCATTCCAATTATACATGAATTTTCAAATGGACATGCACACGTACACTTATACACATATGCATACACACAGGCAGACAGATCGTAACTCTCTCTCATACTCGTGTGCACATAGACAAGCAGGCCACATCTCTCTCTCTCTCTCTCTCTCTCTCCCTCTCTCTCTCTCTCTCTCTCTCTCTCTCTCTCTCTGTAGACAAATACAGTAGATGTACACATACTCACATGCCACATATCTCTCATTCAAATGCAGTGCACGTGCTTGCACACACACACACACACACACACACACACACACACACACACACACACACACACACACACGGCAGCAACGTCACATAAATATACACAAATACAAACACTTACACACCAGCAGCTACTCTCTCTCTCTCTCTCTCTCACACACACACACAACACCAGTCTACCGCTGTGACAATACCCAGAACCAAAAAAACCAACGGGACAGCATACCTTAAGTGTCTGAGGCCGGCCGATGCAGAGAGAGTCGCCGGCTGAGAGAAGGAGGAGGAAGAGGGTGAGTGAGTGAGTGAGTGAGTTTGGTTAGGTTATATTAGTTATGTGGAAGACAGGTGGGCCAGAGAGTTGGTTGGGGACTGAGCTGGGGAGGTGAGTAGGTGTAAGGTTAGTTGAGTAGGTGTAGGTTAGTTGAATAGTTGAATGGGTTGATGGAGGTTTGGATTGTAAGGAGGAGATTTGGAGTGGGTTAGTTGAGTAGGTGTGTGAGTGGGAGAGTAGGTTGGGTCAGCAGCTGCATGGGAGGAGAATATTAGAAAAGGAGGTCTGTCGTGTTTTTCTAGATGATAAGAAAGTCAGGGATGTGGCTAGGGAGGTCAGTCCAAAATAAAATAGTTCGGTAGGTGAGTGAATTAGAGGGTTGGTTGGTTGGCTAGTGGTGGGGGGAAGGAGGGAGGGGGAAGGATGAAGGGTAGGTGTGGCTGTGGGATAAGACGGGGCTCTCTTTGTGGGTGGGTTAGGATGGGTGGGTTAGGATAGGTGTGGATGTTGTTGCTGTTGAGGAGGAGGGGGGCACAGATTGCTTAGGATAAATATATGTAAGGAGGAAGAGAATTAAATGATGTGGATTCAGGCTGGTTTGAGATGACATGCTGGGAGGAGGGGAGAGTTATTGGGTTAGGAGGAAGAGGGTGGGGGGCTGGTGATGGAAGCAGGTTAGGTGGAGAAAAAGTGTGGAAGGTTTTAGGGACGTAGGGTGGATGGGTTAGGTGGATATTTAAGGAGATAAATTATGGTGGAGTCAGGGTGGGTTGTGGATGTATTTAATTAGAGGAAGCAAGGGGGGTGAGGTGGAGAGGAGATGGAGAGTGTGGGTGTTGATAGGATGAAGAGGTGGGAATGTTCATGTGTTGGTAAATTTAGTATGTGTTTATTGGTGGGTTGTAAAAGGTTAGGTTAGGTTAGGGTAGATTGGTATATAAGTGGATGAAATAAGACAATAACTGTGTGGTCAAAGTGAGTATGTGGTGATATAGTTCTGCTGGTACTGTACATGGGTTAGTTCAGTGGTGGTCGTCTGTAAATATGGTTATCCAGGTGATAAATAATAGGGTTGTATGTGGGGGGTTGTATGTGGGTTGATAAAAAAAATTGGATTATTGACATGGAAAAATGAGAGAAGGAACTATGGGTGTGAGGTATGGGGGTTGATGAGAGAGGAAGTATGATGATGATGATAAAATGTAGATCGAGAGGAAGTTATAAGACAATGACAAATAACTCTGAAAAGGAAACGAGGATAAGGGAGAATGCTGATGAGGAGGCTGAAGTTGTGTAAAAATAAAAGAGAATGAAAATGCAGAAGGATAGGTTAATAAAAAAGCCATTCAAGCTGATGTTAGTAGACCATTTGAATAGACACATAAAATGGCATGAGTGTCGTTCTAATATAAAATGGTTTCGGCTCTTGCTATGGGGTTCAGCTAGGATAGATTGAAAATGGCTGTGTCTGAAGTGGCCTGCATGTACTGGGATGGAGTCAGTAAGTAAAGGAAGTGAACTGTATGAATGTTAATGTACTGGGATGGAGTTAGTAAGTAAAGGAAGTGAACTGTATGAATGTTAATGAACTTGGGTTGGGGTAAAATCGAGTAGGGCAATAATAGCACATCCTACCAGAACACAAAATGACGTCTTGGGGTCTTGTGTGTATAATAGTGTTTTTCTTGTGTTGGCATAAACTTTAGTAGCAATCGATTCCTCCAAACTAGTCCAGGAAACATATCACCTATATTTTTGTTAATCTGGTCCTGTTTCCTAGCATACTTTGGAAAAATCAATGCACTCCCCAATGTATGTACAGTACCAAAAAGGTGTAACACTACCCCCTAAAGACAGTAACCTCATAACTATATATTTCTCCACTAATCTATCTATTTATATTCCGTGTCTCTTGGGAAAACACCTGCCTTCCCTCAGTCAGCCAGTTAGTCAGTCCTCGTCTCCTTCCCTTCTTGCCATCACACCTGCTGCCATCCTACCTCTCCAGATCCCCAGCCTCACTTAATCATCCTGTCCACTAAACACCTGTAGACCCCCCATCTCTCTCTTACTATTTCTATCTCTGTCTCTGTGTCCTTGTGTCTCTCTCTCATTTTTTTTTCTCTCTCTCCACCCTTTCTTTTCATTCTCTTGTTGCTATATCACTTTGTTTACATCACTCTCTCTTTCTTTTTCTCTCTATCTCTCTTCATACATACATACATACATTTATACGAGTAAATAAATATCACATATACACCTACAAGTCTCCTCCCTTTCCCTCATCTCTCTCTCTCTCTCTCTCTCTCTCTCTCTCTCTCTCTCTCTCTCTCTCACACACACACCTGCTGCTGACTGGAGAGAATTTCCTTCCCATAAAGACGGTATCGACTCCGACCTCGCCTTGACGAATGACACATAAAGACATTAACAGATTCCACCACTCCTACTGACTCCACCACTCCTTTCCCTCCCTCCCTCCACTCCCTTTTTAATTCCCTCCCTTCTTTCTCCTCTATCTCTCTCATTTGCTCTCTCCTTCCTCTATCACCCTTCAACTCTCCCTTCTCGTTTCCTTAGCACATTATCTATTCTCTGTTCGTGTCCCCCCTCCCACTTTTTCACTTCCCCCAACCCTTAGCCTTCCCCCTTTCTCTTTCTACTTTCCCTCACCTTTTCCCTGCATTCTCTTCCCTTCCCTTCACTCTACAGCACACACCCTTCTGCCCTACTCCTCCTCCTCCTCCTCCTCCTCCTCCTCTTCCTACTCCTCCTCCTACTCCTCCTCCTCCTTCCCTTGTCCCAATCCACAAACACAAATCCCTCATTTTGCCTCTCTTCATTTCAGCTTCCAATCGACCCCCTTCCCTCACTCTCCTTCTCCCACCTATTAACCCCTATCCCTAACCTCCATCCCCTACCCCTACAGTCCACTCCTCTGCTCTATGCTTTGCCCCGCCCCAGTTACCGCTCCCCCCATCCCTCCCCCCAGCACACCCACCTGCCCCCCACCAAGGCCAGAAGACCGGGGGCTCAGCGGGACAATAAAGACAAGAGATAGTGAGCGGGTCGACTGTTTCTTGTGGTATTTTTCTTGTGGTATTTCCGGTTTTGTTAGATTTCATTCCTCCTCCCTTGTTTTTTGTAGGAGGGGGGGAGGGAGGGAAGGAAGATGGATGGGGGAAGGGAGGAAGGGAGGGAGGAGAGCTGAAGAGATGGGCGGGCCGGTGTGAGGAGGGAGAGAGGGAGGGAGGGAGAGAGTAAAAAGAAGTGAGGTTGGTTGGTTTGTCTGCCTGCTTTTATTTCTTTTATATATATATTTTATGAATCCATTTTATTGTGTACTTTATTTATTTATTTTTTCATATTCTTAATTTTTGTTGTTAGTGTTACCATTACTGCATCAAGAGCATCATTATGAAACCAGTTCAATACAAATATCAACAATCATGGCTACATCGGCTTAACATCAGATTATTTTACTCATCATATACATCATTTCATCGTCATTATCATCTCATTATCAATCATTCTTTAATGTCATTATTATTATTATTATTATTATTATTATTATTATTATTATTATTATTATTATTATTATTATTATTATTATTATTATTATTATTATTATTATTATTATCATTATTATTATTATTATTATTATCATTATTATTATTATTATCATCATCGATTATTGCCACTATTTTCTGATCATCACCAGAAAATTTTAGAAGGCTCGGGACAAGCCAAACAAATTAGTGTTTAAAATGCATATGTTGAGCCTTTCCCAAATAGAGTAGTTTGTTTTAGTCATTAATAACCTTTCCTTATGACTGACTAAAGATATTATTATGTTGTAACTAAGGAAACACAGCTGACACACACAACATTACGACCAAAGTCAAATTATGGGACCAAACCCGTGGACTTTATTTTATTTTTCTAGCTTTCTCTCTTTCTCTCTCTCTCTCTCTCTCTCTCTCTCTCTCTCTCTCTCTCTCTCTCTCTCTCTCTCTCTCAATTCTTAAAGGGGAGGAAGATACAGTTGGTAAATCCGGAGCAAATTATTCCTCCAAACTGGTTCAAGCAACAGGTCACCATTATTTTTGTTCATCTGGTCCTGTCTTCTGGCATACTCTGGAGGAATCAAGGCACTCCAATGTTCCAAAAGTATACTCTTCCCTTTAATCCTTAGTCTCGGTGAAGCAGGTATAAGACGACACGACTTCTGCCACCGACTGTACATACATACATCTGTGTTAGTGAGTGTGGCTGCTGCTGTGAAACGTGTGATGTAAGTCAGACTAGTAGTACCACCACACACACACACACACACACACACACACACACACACACACACACACACACACACACACACACACACCACAGAACCAGACGGCCTCACACGGCTAATGTATATATTCCACACACCCCTACTTGTGTTTCTTACAGCCCCTGGATCCAGTTTTGTCCCGGTTATGTAAAGGGGGGGAGTATATAACCCACCCCTTCTTCCTTCCTTCCTTCCTTCCTTTCTTCCTTCCCTCTCCTTCTCTCTCTCTCTGTTCTTTTTTATATCTTCGCTATTTTCTTGGTTTCTACTTTCCTCCCAACTATGTTCTATTTTTTTTTTTTATCTTTCTTTAGCTTCCCTTCCTAATACCTTCTCTCTTTCTCCTTATATCTACCCTTCCATCCATCATCTACCTTCCTTCTCCTCGTCACTCCTCTCGTTTATACCTGTTCTCCCCTTCCCTAACTCCCCTTCTCTATAGCTAATGCATTTGAGAAAGGTGAGAGGATACACTGGGAAGAACATGACCAAAAACATATACTTGTAACTCGACCCCTTGTCTTGTCCTGCCCTGTCCTGCTCTGCCCTGCCTTGTCCTGTCCTTTCCTGCCCTGCCCTGTATTGCCTCGTCCTGTCCTCACCTGCCCTGCCCTGCTTTGACCTGCTTTGTCCCGTTCCCTGCCGTATATTGCACTGCCTTGTCAACTAACTCTACTTTACCATGCACTAATTTTCCCGTGTTCTGCTCTACTTACTCTATTATACTGTGCCTTACTCCTCCCTTCCCTTGTCCCTTCCCATTATCATCTTCTACTTTGTCCTACTCTCCTGTGTTTCTGTCCCTTATACGTTCTATCCCACACTACCCAAATCTACCTTTTCTCTATCCCCCCGTCCCCCTGTTCCACTCTGCATGTCCAGCCTCTGTCATATCTACACTACCCTTGACCTTGTTCCCTCCCCTATACATTCTGCTACCACTACCCCCTTGCCCCTACCCCCTGCCACTACCCCCCTGCCACTACCCCCCTGCCCTAAGACCGCAGGCGAAACCAACACTACCTCGTTGCAAGATTGGTAAGGCGAGAAGAAATGGGGTGGGTGGGTTGGGTGAGGTGAGGTGAGGAAGGAGGATGATATGGGTGAGGAACTGAGGGGGACGCGAGATGGTTGTTTGTTGCGAGGTGGTATCTAAGTAGTGGGTCTGGTGGTGGTGGTGGAGGGAGGAGGAATGGAGGAGTAATGGAGGAGGAATGGAGAGAGGAATGGAGGAGGAATGGAGGAGGAATGGAGAGACAGGAATGAAGGAGGAATGGAAGAGGAATGGTGAGGAATGGTGAGAGGAATGGAGAGACAGGAATGGAGAGAGGAATGGAGAGACAGGAATGGAGAGAGGAATGGAGGAGGACTGAGAAATAGATGACAGGGAGAAGGAGGAGTTGATAGACAGGAGGGAAAGACAATAGAACGAATTTTAAATGGCAGGACTGGTAAGCCGAAAGATAGGAAGGAGAGATGAAGGAAAGATAGTTGGTATAGGAGCGTTAATCCGAAAGAAAGGAAGGACAGATGAGAGAAAGATAGAAGGATGTATATATAAAGGAAAGATATAGGAAGGTAACTTTAAGATATGAAAGTAAAGTTGAAGAAAAGATAGATGGATTGATGGAGGAAAGGTGTCTTGTAGAAAAGGAAAGACAGATAGGAAGGAAAGAGATAGCCTATAGTTCACATATCATGAAGAAATGTTTAGAAAGACAAAGGACACTGCTGGCATGAAAGACAAGTGGTCGGGAAGAAAATAAATAGCTTGGGAAACAGAATGACGATATGGAGAGAGGGAGAGAGAGAAAGAGAGAGAGAGAAAGGGAAATTTCGGAAGAAAATTTAACTATATCTGCGAAAAATTAACTCAGAGCTGAAAAAAAATTAAAGAGAAGAAAAAGGATGAAAGAAGATTATGGGAGGAAAGCAAGAATATATTATTCAACTGGAAGGAAAGGAAGGAAGACGAAAGAGAGGGATAAGTATAATTATTGTTTGAATGAGAAAAGTACAGCAATATGCCGGAATAAAAAAATAAAATATAGCAAGATATAAGAGGGCAAAGAAGATATACTATTATTTCTCTCTCTCTCTCTCTCTCTCTCTCTCTCTCTCTCTCTCTCTCTCTCTCTCTCTCTCTCTCTATCTATCTCTCTCTCTCTCTCTCTCTATCTATCTATCTATCTATCTTTCTCTTTCTCTCTCTCTCCCTGTGTGTGTGTGTGTGTGTGTGTGTGTGTGTCATACCCACATTGACCACAGGAGAGCAGAGTGACACTTTGGGTGATCTTAATCTCTAAACACTTCACTGGAACCCTGAAAAACACACTCAGTCAATTATTGCCCTCCATTGGTCACCATGGTAATAGTAGTAGTAGTAGTAGTAGTAGTAGTAGTAGTAGTAGTAGTAGACATACCGGTAGTAGTAGTAGTAGACGTAGTAGTAGTAGTGTTAGAGTAGTGGTGGTAACTGTAATAATAGTTGTGGTAAACTGGAGGTGGTTATGGTAGTGTTGTAGTAGTGGTGGTGCATGGTAGTAGTGGATGTGGTTGTAGTAGTGGTGGTGGTAGTAGTAGTGGTGATTGGTGGAGGTGGTAGTAAGAAAGTGATGGTGATAATGATGATGATAGCAATTGATATGCGAAGGCGAGTGTGTGTGTGAAAAAACAAAAAACATAATGAACAGAAAATG
The DNA here is from genome assembly GCA_034508575.1 of Petrolisthes manimaculis. Classification (NCBI taxonomy): domain Eukaryota; kingdom Metazoa; phylum Arthropoda; class Malacostraca; order Decapoda; family Porcellanidae; genus Petrolisthes; species Petrolisthes manimaculis. Next base: position 167,248 of record JAWZYT010003351.1, read on the forward strand.
AAGAATCGATGGAAGGAGATTTATGATGATGATGATTATGATGATGATGATGATGATGGAGGACCCTGGGAGACACTATTATAGGAACCAGCCCTCCTTAGGCCTACTACCCATTCCTTCTGGCCTCGACACGCACGGCCTATGGATTGTATGTCAAGTCGAGTTTGGCGTTTTTACACCCAGCAAGGCCAAGGGGACGACTTGGTGGGTGGTGGTGGTGGTGGTGGTTGTCCCTTTGCTCTCTCCTCCCTCTTACCTTCTCTTTCTCTGTTTTCCTCTCTCCTCCCTCCTACCTTCTCCGTTTTTCTCTCTTTCTTTTTCTTCCTCTACTCTCCCTTCTACTTCCTCTGCCTTCCTTTCTCCTTCTTCCTCTTCCCTTCCTTCTACTTCCTCTGACTTCCTCTTTTTCCTTTCTCCTACTTCCTACCTTCTCCGTTCTTCTCTCTCCTTCTTCCTCTACTATACTTTCTACTTTCTCTATTCTCCTCTCTTTTTCTTCCATTACCCTCCCTTCTACTTTCTCTGCCTTCCTCTCTCCTTCTTCCTCTACCCTCCCTTCTACTTCTTCTTTCCTTCTTCCATTTCCCTCCCTCTCTCATTCCTACCTCCCATCGCCTCCCCAACTTTGAAATTAGAATACAGGGAGAACGTAAATATAACAAAATTAGAATACAGGGAGAACGTAAATATAACAAAATTAGAATACAGGGAGAACGTAAATATAAGAAAATTAGAATACAGGGAAAACGTAAATATAACAAAATTAGAATACAGGGAAAACGTAAATATAACAAAATTAGAATACAGGGAGAACGTAAATATAAGAAAATTAGAATACAGGGAAAACGTAAATATAACAAAATTAGAATACAGGGAAAACGTAAATATAATACATTTAACCAATTCATTTATACATAGAGTTGACAGCAAAGACTCGTTCTGACTCAACCTGAATGAAGAAGATAGAGAAATTAGATAGCAAGTTTATGAAGAAAAATGTAAATGAAGAAGATAGAGAAATTAGATAGCAAGTTTATGAAGAATAAATTGAAAGTGATTGATTCGGGACTGATGAAACGCCAAAACTCTGCAGCCTACGTATTCCCTACACCTCTACAAACAATACTCACTCCTCCTAGATAATAATGGCATTTTTATTATCTACAGGCGTTTGTGGTTTTAGGTCGAATACTCTTTTGTCTCATCGGATCTGCAATTATGTGGAAATGAAAGACATAAAATAAAACTTCTAGTAACATTCACTTTCAATGGACGGATCGTATTCAACCAACCCCACCCCTCCACGCCCACAAAAAACACACACACAAACACTTTCACGTTCACACACACAACACAACAACACAACACAACACAACACAACACAACACACACACACACACACACACAAACACTCTCACGTTCACACACACACAAACACTCTCACGTTCACACGCAACACACTCACACAAATACACACCCACATCTTCCTATCTCTGCTGGGAAAGGATATATACGGTATATATATATATGTGTGTGTGTCTCAGAACTTGTCCTCTCCACCCACCTCCCCCTGCCCAGCGTCCTTCCTTCCTTCCTTCCTTCCTTCCTGAACCTGAGCCCTTCTGAGGTTAGGGGACACAATGACCACCATGTAGGTTGTGGAGGTCATTCTCTCTCAGCTAAATATCCTTCTCACTTTCTCTTCTTCCTCATACTCCTCCTTTTCCGTCTCCTCCTCCTCCTCCACCTCCTCCCACTGCCTCCTTCTCCTCCTCCTCCTCCTCCTCCTCCTCCTTCTCCTCCTCCTCCTTCTCCTTTTCCTCCTCTTCCACCATTTCCTCCTTCTTTTCCACCATATCTTCCATCCTTCTCCACCAACTTCCTCCCGTTTCTCTTTCATCCTCCTCCTCCTCTTCCACCATTTCCTCCTCCTCCTTTTCCACCATTTCCTCCTCCTTTACCACCATTTCCTCCTCCTTTTCCACCATTTTCTCCTCCTATTCCACCATTTCCTCCTCCTTTTCCACCATTTTCTCCTCCTTTATCACCATTTCCTCCTCCTTTTCCACGATATCCTCCTCCCCATCACCTGGTACTCCTCTGCCAGGCTTGGGGGGGGGGGGGCATTACGAGTAGACCTCCTGGGGAAACTCTCAGAGATGTGTGGTTTGTTTAGCTCTCCCTCGGCTCCTCCTTCTCCTCCTCCTCCTTTTCCTTCCACCCCCCCTTGACTTCTCCTCCTTCTTTTTCTCCTTCCCCCTGACTTCTCCCTTTCCTTTTCCCCTTCCCTCTGCTTCTCCTTTTCCTCTTCCCCCTTCTCTTCCTCCTCCTCTTCCTCCTCTTCCCCCCTGATTTCTCCATTTCCTTTCCCCCCCTCCCCCTGACTTTCCTTCCCCCCCCCCCCCGCCGACTTCTCCTTTTCCTTTCCCCCCTCCCCCTCCTTCTTCTACAACTATCTACGACTATCACTGGGGAGTAATATATTCTCTCTACCAGTAATCCTCACATCAGGTCACCCCTTGTTGTAGTCTGTAAGGTTTGTTGTGGTCTGTCTGTGTATATATCTGTGTAACTCTATGTAACTCTTATGTATTCCTTCTCCGGTTTCTCCTTTTCCTTTTCCTCCTCGTCCTTCTTCTCCTCCTCCTCCTCCTCCTCCTCCTCCTCCTTTCCCTTTCTCAGTTCTATTTTCCTACTCCTACACGTTCATACATTTCCTTCTTTCTCTTTTAACTTCTTTTTTTCTTCTTGTA
>JAWZYT010003351.1:175000-187500 GCA_034508575.1 Petrolisthes manimaculis
AATAATAATAATAATAAACGGCTTATTGACATGAGGGCAGCAATAGGCTGAAAATATACATACAATTAAAAGAAATAGAGTAGATAAAGACATTTATACATATATAATTATATACATACACATATGCAAAGAAAATGGTGCTGATGAGTGTGCTGTGGGTTGTGAGTAACTATGAATAATTTATCATGTTAACAAATGTGGGAATTGTACTCTTTTTGTAGCTGTCTGTAGTAGGCAGGATTGGTTTCAGTCTGTTGTAGTGTATCATGGCGTGTGTGTGTGTGTGTGTGTGTGTGTGTGTGTGTGTGTGTGTGTGTGTGTGTGTGTGTTCTCTTCATTCTTCTCTTTCTCTACTGTCTTCCCTAAATTTATGAACTATTTACATCCTAGTCATCTCCTTCCACTCTGTTCATATTCTACCTCCCACACACTCATCTCGACTCTCCCACGCCTATCTCCTCCCACCCCCCACACACACATACCAAGCACACCCCACCCCACCCAGCTCTCTCTCTCTCTCTCTCTCTCTCTCTCTCTCTCTCCTGCCACTGACACACTGATAAGACCATTTTTTTCCCTCTGTACTCCCGTGTCTTCCTCTCTCTCTCTCTCTCTCTCTCTCTCTCTCTCTCTCTCTCTCTCTCTCTTTCCTTGGTATCTCAGGAACGTATCCCAGACTCCTTCCAGGCACCGACATTCTCTTAATCTACTTCTAGTAACGTGGATGAAGAGAAAGTTAAAAAATGTATTAGAACATGGAATGCATTTCTTCCTCCTCCTCCTCCTCCTTCTCCTCCTTCTCCTCCTCCTCCTTCTCCTCCTCCTCGTCCTCCTCCTCGTCCTCCTCCTCCTCCTTCCCATTTTCTACAACTATTGTAATGAGTGAGGGTAAGGGGAATGAGAGACTCCTTGGTGGGTGGGACCAGCTACGATCATCCATCATTTCCAGATGATGACGCCTGGGAAATCTAATGAGAGTGAAAGGTGTCACTGGTTGGACTCAATGCCAAACCTTCAGTGAAAAGAAAACTAGTAGGCAATTTTCCCTCTTACATGCTTAGTTTCGAAATGTATATAATAATTTGTCTTTTGATTTTTTTGACGCATATTTGAGGGAGTTGTTGTTGGGTTATCTGTATAAGCTCCAAGGCCCTGCAACAATTTAAGCAATGCATTCATTTCACCGATACAAAGAGATACATGGACAGTAGGGCTGGGTCAGGTGGGCCCATCACACACCACAATACACACACACACACACACACACACACACACACACACACACACACACACACACACAACCCGGCTGTCAGTTTTAGATCAGCCTCGCTATGAAGGTCATTAATGGATTTCATGTGTTCCACTCCCGTTATGCGTAGGTGTGTGTGTGTGTGTGTGTGTGTGTGTGTGTGTGTGTGTGTGTGTGTGTGTGTGTGTGTGTGTGTGTGTGTGTGTGTGTGTGTGTATGTGTGTGTGTGTGTGGTAAGAAAGAGCGACAGCAGAAAACACCAATAAAAGAAAACCAGAAAAAAAAATATGAACATTTGGAAGTTGCAAAAACGAAAATCCAAATAACAAAAAAAAAAAGCTGAGAGAAACCACTGAGAGAGAAAACACGAAGAAAACTGTAAACAAAAGGAGGAGGTAAAGAAAACAGTAAACAGAGATAATATATATACAGAAGATAATAGGTCGAGGAAAGAAGTACTGAAGAATAAAAATAATTATATGCTGACAAAGTTATAACAGCCAGGAGACAGATGAACAGAACGTAAATTAGACAATAATAAACACAGAAAAAAAAGTAGCCATATAATCATACAGTGAGGAAGAAAAGAAAATGAAGAATAACTAAGCCCCGAGAAGGAAGTAGAAAAATACTGACAGCAATGGGAGGAATAGTAGTAGTAGTAGTAAAAGTAGTAGTAGTAGTAGTAGTAGTAGTAAGAAGGGGAAGAGGAATAGGGAGGGAGGAGGAGTAGGGAGGGGGAAGGAGGAGGAAGAAGAAGAAGACTGACTGACAGGAGCAGGGAGTACAGGAGTGGGAGTAGTAGTAGTGGGAGGAGTAGGAGGGGGAGTAGGGAAGGGGGAGTAGGAGGGGGAGTAGGAGGGGGAGTAGGGAAGGGGGAGGAGAGGGAAGAAGAAGACAGACAGGAGCAGGGAGTAGTAGTAGTAGTGGGAGGAGTAGGAGAGGGAGTAGAGAGGGGGGAGGAGAGGGAAGAAAAAGACTGACAGACAGGATCAGGGAGTATAGGAGTAGTAGTAGTGGGAGGAGTAGGAGGGGGAGTAGGATGCCCGGGATACCACGCTCGCAGATTATTCCCATTTTCTAGCCCTAAGTCAGCCCCTATGAATCGCTGATGGCGTGCCGATCCTTCTGTAGGCGACCCCAGCACCATTGTACGGCGGCGGGAAGTGGCCATTAAGATAACAGAGCAGGAACGGCCGCCATCCCTCTCTCTCTCCCTCCCTCCTTCTCTCTCTCTCTCTCTCTCTCTCCCTCTCTCTCTCTCTCTCTCCCTCTCTCTCTCTCTCTCTCTCTCTCTCTCGTGATGACTGGCCAGGGAGGGAGGGAGGAGGGAGGGGTAGTGGTTGTAGGTCGGGAAGGAGATCAGGAAGAGGGGAGACTGATTGATGGATTGATTGATATTAGGCGCCGCAACAGAGAGGTCATATAGCGCCAGAAAAAGGTGATTGATAGGTGTGACGGCAAGCAAGAAGGAAATGGGAAGAAAGGAGGGACAGTGGTGAAAGAGGAGATACGTGGTACAAAAACATTAATAAAAGATACAAGTCTAATAAATAAATACATAAACTACTGCACATCAGGTCTATCAACCCTTCTTTCAGAGCTTCTCATTCTAATTCTTTTTTTTTTTAAATATAATTGTCAAATATCTTTATAATCACTGATTGATGGCTGACATTTGTATTCTGAGACAACGAGCGACTAAGGAGAGCCATTAAAGGGACCCATTCTGTGATGTTGTCAGAAAATTGGAGGTAAATGAGCCCTTCAAAATATTGCCACGAAACATCATCTATATGGAAGGAGCTTGTTTCGTGGCATAGATGGGAGGATTCAATCAGAAGCCTCCAAATTTAATACACGATCATATAGGGTCCTTAATAGTGAGTTTGGAAGTTAACCAGTGAGAATGTTATGGTGGTAATGGAAATATATATTGTATCAACGAAAGAAATGGGAGTGTTATTATTGTAGTGGTGGTGGTGATGGTGGGATGTTGTTTATGGTGATGGTAATGGGATAGAAAAGTTAATTACCGTGGTTGGTTGGTTGATTGAGATTTGTAATGTATATGGATGTAACATTGGGGAGTTATAGTAGTAGTAATGGTATTGTAGTGGTAGTAGTTGTGGTAGTTGTGTTGGTTATAGTGTATAGGGCTGGAGAGGTAACCATGGATGGAGTAGTAGATGTCGTGGTTGGTTGAGAATTGTAATGTGTATATGGTAGTAACGAGAGGGGAATATATTAGTGGATGAGGCGATGGTGATGGTGATGGTATTGGTGGTGGTGGTGGGTCGGGAAGGTAACTGGTGAGGGAGTAGTAGTGGTAGTCGTGGTAGTGGTAATAGTAGTAGTATAGTAGTAGTAGTTGTAGTGGTGGTAGTGATGGTACTGGTGGGTCGGGAAGGTAACCGGTGAGGGAGTAGTATTGGTGGTAGTAGTAGTAGTAGTAGTAGTAATGGTGGTGGTGGTGGTGGTGGTGGGTCTGGAGGGAGGGAGATGAGTGCAGGGGACGGGAGACAGTTCTAACAAAACATTTACTTCTCTGGCAACATAATAATCATGAGTGTTGTGGTCGACGTTCACCTTGAGAATTTATATACCATACCATACCTTCCCCCAAGAATAACAGAGCCATCAACAACACCACCCAGAGAACATTATTATTATTATTATTATTATTAAGAAAATGAGTGTTGTGTATCATAGGCTGGTGAATGAGGAGGGGGTACTATAATATATTAAAAGAAAGGTTAAAAAAGGTTAAAAAAAAGGTTAAAAAAAGGTTAAAAAGGGTTAAGAAAAAGGGAAAAGAAATAGGGGCGAGGTAAGGTGAAGAAAAGGAGCTGTAGGAGAAAAAGAAAGAAGCGGCGGAGGTGAAATGTTGATAAAGAAGAAGAAGGTGGAAGAAGGGGATGTAGGTGGAGGATGGGGGATAGGTAGAGGATGGGGGGATAGGTGAGGGGAAGGGGAATTGGTGAGGGAGAGGAAAAGATAGGTGTAGGGGAGGGGAAGGGGAGGGGAAGGCTAGGTAAGGGAGAGGGGATAGGTGAGGGTAAGGGTAGGTAAAGGTAAGGGTGTGATAGGTAAGGAGGGAGGGTAGGTAAGGGTAAGGGTAAGGGAGGGTCGGGTTGGTGAACAAGGCCTAACAGACACCATAAACATGTAATTGGAGCGATAACAACGACACTGACACCTCCTGATGGCATCACACACCTGCCCCCGACACACACACACACACACACACACACACACACACACACACACACACACACACACAGTCTCAGTCAGTCTCTCTCTCTCTCTCTCTCTCTCACACACACACACACACATACACAGAGAGTCATACACACACAGTCTCTCTCTCTCTCTCTCTCTCTCTCTCTCTCTCTCTCTCTCTCTCTCTCTCTCTCTCTCTCTCTCTTTCACACACACACACACTCACCTATTCACCAACTTAAGGATTTTCCTAATTAATGAATTCACTAACACACTGATTTATGAATAAACAAATACTATGACTCACTGATTTATTACTTCAATTAATTATTCATAGATTCACGTATACACTGACTCACTACATTATCAAAAAAAGTAAATAAATAAAAATAAAGATGCAATGTGACTCCCTAATCTAAAATTCACCAAGTCTCATTCAAAGTCTCATTCAAAGTTTCGAATTTAATGGTTTACCAAGTTACAAAGATACACCAAACTCCCCCTGTAACATTATTTGCAATACAGTAAAATAAAATAACACAAAATGGATCCAGCTGTTTTAATATTTTTGTTATAAGCTGCATGTAGTGTGTTTCTTGTAAATGTTTTTGTGCCTAAATGAGTGTGCTTGTGTAAACTTGAAGGAGGTGATATGATTACTCTATTTGTCTGTCTGTCGGTTTGACTGTAAACAAAATAATTAAAAAAAAAAGTTTTCACGGGAATCTCATAACTTCGAATTTATTTCTGACACTTTTGATTAATTCCTGACACTTTAAAATTTCTAAGGAATAGTCATAAGTTTATTCTGGAGTAACGACACTTTATGCTAAGATAAATAAATGCCCATGATTCATAATGATGTGTGACTCTCGAGGCTTTGACATACATACATAACTTTATTATAAGGAGGTATATAGCACATTGTTTTGGGTGCAACATGTGGAGCAAACGATTCCTCCAAACTATTCCAAGCATCAGAATACCATTATTTTAAATCTGGAGCGAGTGATTCCTCCAAACTATTCCACCAGGCAACAGGATACCATTATTTTTCTTCATCTGCCAGGGTCTGTTTCGTGGCATACTTTGGAGGAGGAGGAGGAAGCAAGGCACAACAGTCAATTAAAAGTATACCATTCCCATAATTAATACATCAAATCACATATTTTTAAAACATCATAATCACGTCTTTTAAAAACATCAAATCGCGTCTTTTTAATACATCAAATCACGTCTTTTTAAAACATCATAATCACGTCTTTTTAAAACATCATAATCACGTCTTTTTAAAACATCATAATCACGTCTCTTCCACCACACCATACCATACCAGTCAATATATCCAAATTATTACAATATAACACGGTTGATTGATGGATTGATTGATTGATATTAGGCACCGCAACAGCAGTGAGATCATAATATAGCGCTAGAAAAAAAGTGATAGAGAAGGTATGACACGAAGCATCTGTCTTTTAGTATCAGAGTGGGTTGCTTCCTCCTCCTTGCATTCTCCACATCTGCCCTCACTCCCACCTCACCACCAGGCAGCCCCGGTAACAAGAAGCAGGAAGGCAGGCAGGAAGGCAGGCAGGCAGGCAGGCAGGAAGACAGGCAGGCAGGCAGGAAGGCAGGAAGGCAGGAAGGCAGGCAGGTAGGCGGACACAAACCTCGTAATTGGCAAGATATGCACGAGATTGTCTGGGAGCAAATAGGTAGACAGAGGGAGGGTGTGCGTGAATGAGGAGATGCCCAATGTGGAGGAGGCAGAGACGTGGGTGTTAAGAGAGAGAGAGAGAGAGAGAGAGAGAGAGAGAGAGAGAGAGAGAGAGAGAGAGAGAGAGAGGTTGGTACTAGAGGTTGTGGTGGTGGTGGACTGACCAAAGATAAGGATATTAAGAGAGAGGTGGATGAGTAGAGATAGGGGTGTAAAGAGAGACAAGGAGGATGAAAAAGAGGCACAGATGACGGTGTTAAAAGATAGTGGGTGCATGAGGCGAGGAGGAAGAGAAGAGAAAGAGGAGTTACAGATAAAGATGTTGTTATAATGAGAGATAAGAGAACATTAATGAATAAAGATGGAAGTGAAAGAGAAGAGGATGTAGAAGGCAGATATAAAGGTGTTAAAATGAGGAGGAGGAGGAGGAGGAGAGGAGGAGGATGAAGAGGAGGGAGGAGGAGGAGGTGGTGGTAAAGAAAGAGGAGAAATATACACAAATAATTATATCCAGAAAGAACGGTGAATGTGGAAAACGGGAATAATAATAATAATAATAATAATAAAAATAATAACAATAATAATAATAATAATAACAATAATAATAACAATAACAATAATAATAATAACAATAACAATAACAATAACAATAATAATACTAATAATAATAATAAGATCAAGATGAGGAAGAAAAAGAAGAATAGAAAAAAGAAGAAAAAGGAGACAGAGGCAAAGAACTAAAAAAAAAAAAAAAAATGTAAAAGAGAGAATGGGAGAAGGAGGAATGAGTGTGTGTGTGTGTGTGTGTGTACGAAGGAGAGATAAGAGAGAACTGCGATAACGACGGTGATAGGAAGAAGATAGAGAGTAACGAGGACTGGCTGCTGCGTAACGGTACAAGGGAGGAGCCGTGTGTCCAGGTGTGTGTGTGTGTGTGTGTGTGTGTGTGTGTGTGTTCATTCTGCCACATTCCCAGCTGCTGCACAACAGATTACAACACCCACACAAAAAAAACGAGTAATAAACACCGAAAACCCCTGAATGTGAAAATGAAACTCTGGGTAAAAAAAAAAAAAAAAAAAAATGAAACTGGAAAAAAATGAAACTCTGGAAAAAAAGAAAAAAAAGAAAATTGACACTCTGAAAAAAAAAATGAAACTCTGGAAAAAAAATGAAATTCTAGTTAAAAAAGAAAAAAAAGAAAAATGAAACTCTGGAAAAAAAAATGAAACTCTAGGTTAAACTATCACACACAAAAAATATTATTGTATGGTTGTAAGTTATAAAATCATAGACTGGTGTGAGCAATGAGTATTAGGGTGGCTAATATTCAAGAACGTCATTTTGTGGTGCATACGATGGCGTGGTACCGATACGACGGCTTCATAGACAAACAATCACGTGAGTCATACATCGTACTGGTACCAACACCATCGTATACACCATCTATGTTCTTGAATATGGATCTTGGTGTCATGTTGTGTGGAGGGATGAATCATTGTATCCTTTTCTTGTATTTTTCTTGTATTTTTCTTGTATTTTTCTTGTATTTATAGAAGAAAGGGAGAGGAAGGGAGGGGATGGAAGGGAAGAAAGAAGATGGGAGTGGTGATATCTCAAGATCTAATTTGAATGTTACAAATAAATACATAAACAGATAGATAAAGTTACATCTCGCGTATATAGGTAAGGATAACGACACACACACACACACACACACCATAAGGAACGCAGATAATATCCCAGAGCCTAACTGAAAATAAGGTCCTAAAGAAAATTCATTCACGGTGAGGAAAATAAACGTGTGGGTAAACGTTTACTGTCAGGCGGGCGACGCGGGGAGCCAATATAAGCCTACAGAGTGTCAATAAGGCTGGGAAGGACTGTGGGTATGAGAGAGGAAGGCAAGGGATGGGATGGGATGGGACAGGAAGGAGTAGGAGGAGGAGGAGGAGGAGGAGGAGGAGGAGGAGGAGGAGGAGGAGGAGGAGGAGGAGGTGGAGGTGGAGAGGAGGAGGAGGAGGAGGAAGAGACACGAACGAGAGGGAGAGCCAGGGGTATTGAGATATAATGAGGAGGGGTGGATGGGGAGAGGGGTAAAGGGAGAGGGGTAGAAGGGAGAGGGGTAAAAGGGAGAGGGATATGTGTGGAGAAGGGTAGAAGGGAGCGGGGTGTGTGTGGAGAGGAGTGAAGGAGAGGGGTGTAGAGAGGGGGTGGAAGGGAGAGGGCCTGTGTGGGGGAGGAGGGAGAGGAGGGATGGCATTGGGATTTTAAGAGGGAGGAAGGAGAAAGATGATATATGGTATAGATGGAAGAAGGTAAAGGGCGGGTGTATGTATGTATGTATGTATATTGAGGGGAAGGACCGTGGGTACAGAAATGAACGGGGATGAAATGATGGGAATTGTAGAATGTCTATCTGTTTGGAAAAAGAGAATATATATATATTAGGGTATGAGTCTAAAAGTATAAGAGTAGGGGCTGGGGTGGATAAGGGTAAGGGGGCCAGGGGAAGAAGGTATAAAGGTGGGATGGGTAGGGTTTAGTTTAGGGAAGAAGGGGTGTGATGTAAGGGAAAAGGGACGGGACTGATAAGAACAGATAATAAAAATTTGGATGGTATGTATGATGGTATTGGGTCAGGTTAGTTTAGGGAAGAAGAACATGACGTAAGGGTTAGAGGGATGGATTAGGGATAAGGGATAAGGGAATATAGAAGAAAGAGAGGTGATGGGACTGAGGTAGGGATGAATGAGGAGAGAAGAAGTGAGGTTTAAATATGATTGATGGACGGGTGTGAAATAGAGAAAGAAGGTGGAGGATAGGAAATAGAAAGTGAGGAAATATAAAAATAAATAACATTAGCATATTCGGAAAGTAGGAAAACTAATCTAGCACAGGAAGGGAGGGATGGGGGAGGGAGGGATGGGGAGGGGAGTTTATGCGTATATTGTAAGGTAAATTAGGGGGTTGTAAGGTAAGATTGGAGGGTTATTGGTACTAGAGTGTAGGGGAGGGAAGGGGAGGGGAGGGGAGGGAGGGGAAAGGTAATGGAATGAAGGGGATGGGAGTGCAAGGGAAAAGAAAGGAAGGAGAATAGAGTGGAGGAGAGGGATTGAATGTGGAGGAGATGGGAGAGGAGGGGAGGGAAGTGGAGAGAAAGGATGGGGAATGGAGGGGAAAGGAAGGGGAATGGAGGGGAAAGGAAGAAATAGAAGGAAAAGGAAGCAAATGAAGTGGAAAAGAAAGGAAATGGAGGGAAGGGGAGGGGGAGGGGAAGGGAAGGGAAGGGAGGGGAGGGGAAGGGAGGGGGAGGGGAAGGGACTGTAGGGGAAGGGAGTGGAGGGGAAGGGACGGGTGTGACCATAGGAGTGGCAGGAGGTAGGCCATGGGAAGGTAAGGTAAGGTAAGGCACAGGGCACAGATTCTTGGACAGATAATATGGACAGCTCCCTCCTTCCCTCCCTTCTTTCCTCTCGACCCCCTCCCTTTCCCTTCCTTCATCCTCACTCCACTGTCTGCTTTCTCCTTACTTACCTCTCTCTCTCTCTGTTTTTATTTTGTTTAAACTTCCCTTTTTAATACTCCTTCCTTTCTATCTCCACTATCTATTATTATCCCTCCTGTATTCCACCTCTTTCTCTCTCTCTCTCTCTCTCTCTCTCTCTCTCTCTCTCTCTCTCTCTCTCTCTCTCTCTCTCTCTCTCTCTCTCTCTCTCTCTCACACACACACACACACACTCACACACACACACACTCTGCTCCATGCCTGTCTGTCTGTGTGTCTACTTCCTCACCACCCACTTATCCCAGTCACCACAGACCACCATTCACTACTTCACTCTATCCTAAGTGTACCCACAGAATGGTATGTCGTTTCTGTCTCTCTCTCTCTCTCTCTCTCTCTCTCTCTCTCTCTCTCTCTCTCCATCAGTATGCTGCAGTACAAAGTCAAGTCACTGTAATATTCCAGCACCATCAGCCTCACAACATGATATAATACAGTACAGTCACTATAAACTTGCCCTTCACCATACTAAGTCATCTCATCTTATTAATTAAAGTATAATCAAAACTCTTCTCTTTGCATGCTACAACTTGATGTTTAGTACTTCGATTCAGACAGAAATTTTGTTGGAACTAATATATTTTACTTTATACAATACTTGAGCGTTTCTTGTTGCTGATGTACAGCCATGGCTGATAGTGCTTGACCAGGGTCCAAGTAGTGTTGGAGAGCAACTGAACAGAGTTCGAAAAAGTGAATCTTCTAAACCTCTCTCAACGTTGAGAATGGTTTGGAAAATTCACTTGTTCGAACTCTGTTGAGTTGCTCACCAACACTCCTTGGACCCTGGTCAAGCACTATCAGTCATGGCTGTACGTACTGTATATTTAAAAATATGAAGAAGTGGCTGAATCCTTTTATAAAACGTGCTGATTATCACAACAGTGGTTACAACACAATCAGAAAAAAATATGGGTCTTGGGTTGTTACTGTGGACAGGGTTTTTCCTTTACATCAGCGTCTGGGAACGAATTACCTTGGTGGAGGTAAAAATTGCAATGAAAAACAAAAAAACTATCTGTTGAATTCTTCTTATAAAATATCTTTGTAAAAAATATTGTGATCCTTTAACTTTGCTAGTATTTTTAATAGTAGGATCAGAATAATAATCCTACCCCACTCTGGCTGGCATACGAAACTTGCCCACGTAAACCACTTTCATTAGAGTACACATAAAGTCATCCATGTGAGTTGTATTGAGACCTGGTGGCTTCTGATTCCTCCTGACAATACCACGAAACAAGCTCCTTTAACTAAAATACCGTAAGTGGTGTTTCGTGGCAATGTTTGAAGGACTCTGTAACCACCAATTTTTTTACTACATCAAGGGGGGTCCTTATTAATAACTTAGTCTATTCAGAGTGGAATAACCAGATGTATACACTAGTGTCCCATTGCCAAGGTGTAGAGTTATACGTATGTGTGTTATAGTTGGCTTACGTTACAAAAAAAAAAAAAAAAAAATGGTTTGTTACAAAAAAAAAAAAAATGGTTTGAGTGTTTTAATCAAAGTCAGAATGTACAGTATGTTATCTCTATTAGACACACGGTGGAAGAGAGATAGTAGAACAGCCTCAGGGAATGTGAAAGGCATCTATCTCTATCACCACCGTCTTTACTTACACAGAAAATAATATGTTAAAAGTTTAGTTAGATCTTCTTCAGGCGTGGAAAACCAAGTGATGTAGCAAAGTTTGATTAAGGGACACTTCAGTTGTGAATAAAATATAATAATCAACCACGACTTTTGTAAAAACTAAATAATGTGTACCCTACTTGAGATTATTCTCTGGAAATATTTAGGTCAGATAAAGAGATTGACTAGAAAGCAGAAAAGTGACGGGATGGATAAAGAAGGGAGAGGGAGAGGAGAGGAGAGGAGAGGAGGGGAGGGAAGAGGTGGGAGGGAAGAGGGGGGGAGGGGAGGGAAGAGAGGCCTGGTAGGTGTCACGACCCATATCTCTCTCAGCCCATGACAGAACCCCCCACTGTAAGGGTCAACTCGCCTTGCCTCCCCACCACACCATCACCCTTACTGCCACCCATGGGAAGACGCTCACATAATGCCCTTGTTTTAAATCCATCTTTCCTTATCTCTCCAGTCTTTTTTTTCTTTTCTTTTCTTTTCTTTCGGTCTGGTAAAAATAAATTGGTAATGGAATAATCTTCATCCTTTACCTGTGGATTAACTTACCTGAGCGGCACTTGTAATGTTACGTGGGAAGGGAAAAAAGGAGGGAGGGAGGGAGGGAGTGGAAAAGAGGCAGAGGGAGAAGGGGGGGAAAGGGGGAATGGGAAAATACAGCGGGAAAAGGGAAAAGGGGAATGGGAGGGAATGGGAAAAAGAAAAGGCGGGGGAAAGGGAAGAGACAGCGGGGAGAAAGTGCTGGAATACACACGAGTTTTTCTTGTTTGTCTATATGACAAAAAGGAGATCGCAGCAGTCCCACACTATATTATGTGTATAATAATTGGGGGCAAGTAGCAAACATTCTCGTGGTGCCCCTGTTAATCTTCGGAGATCAATTGTCTCACAACGCACAAAGACGTTCTTATACCAGTCATAAAAAGGAAGCAAATGACACTGCCCTAAAGTGGATAATAATATAAACCCGACGAGAGAGAGAGAGAGATATCCTTTGAAACTAGCTGCCATTAAAGTGTCAGTGTTGGGAAGGCAAGAAACTCCACCACGAGTGAGTCAACGCCATCTATGGAGAGGCTTTGCTATTAAAATGTCA
>JAWZYT010003351.1:190000-203407 GCA_034508575.1 Petrolisthes manimaculis
AAAATATTTTCTTGAGAAATTATTTACGTTTTACACGAATCCATCAAAACCCATCATCATCTTCCTCACTTTCCCTCCCCATTCACCGCGATAACCATGATATTAACCATTAACAAAAAATATAGATGAAAAGCATAATGGTTACGAATTTTTTTCATAGTATGAGTAAACCAAACACACAGCATAAAGTTTAGTGAGAGATGAAACCTATAATGTGTTGTCTTACCTTTCTCTCTTGGTGTCCGAGGGAGACATTGGTGTGATGGTCACCGTCTGTAATGGGAAAATAATACTGAGATTAGTTTTTGCACATTTGCATTAACATTATTATTATTATTATTATTATTATTATTATTATTATTATTATTATTATTATTATTATTATTATTATTATTATTATTATTATTATTATTATTATTATTTATACACATACACACAATTAACTCATACGAACAAAATTAATAATATATTTTTTTCTCACTACTATTAATTCACATTCTTAATTACCCCTCCAACAACAACAACAACAATAACAACGTCAGCGGTACAGACAATATGACTCATAACACCATTAATGATGATTACCCCGCCCCCCCCCCCCCCTGCACTCATTAACACCTGGCAGACTAATGAGAGAGAGAGAGAGAGAGAGAGAGAGAGAGAGAGAGAGAGAGAGAGAGAGAGAGAGAGAGAGAGAGAGAGAGTAGAGTACTTGGTTAATGGTTCATCTTTGGTTCTGGGTTTGTAATTATTGTTGTATAGTTAAAAAATATATAAACAATAAAAAAAATTTAAGGAAGGAAGGAAATAAAGGAAAGGAATACTGTAAGGTGAGGCTCTATAGAAGGAAGAGGGAAGGAAGAGAGGAAGAAGATAATAATGTGTAATATTATTATGCTCAAAGAAAGGAAGGAAAGGAAGAATGGGGAAATAGACAAAAGTGCAGTTTAGATCGAAGAAAGTAAGAAATGAATGGAAGAAAGCGAAGGAGGAAAGGATAAAGGAGGGAAGGATAAAGGAGGGAAGGATGGAAAGAACGAAGGAGGGAAGGAATAGAAAGAATGAGGAAGGGAAGGAAGAAAGGAGGATACATCAGACAGATCACATCACAAAGGGGTACAGAACAAGTTTTAGAATCTATGTTTGTCTGTCATGCTGTACAAATTGACATGTGACCACCTACAGCGTCAGGAATTCACACACGTAAAGTGTGTGACAGTGAGGGGTACAGACGACATTTTCGTCACAAAAAACACCCCACTAATAACTTAATTATTACACATACTGCACTTTTATCGTACGCCTGGCAACCCACTCGGTTTGTTTACATTCCACGGCCACGCTGCTACTGCTGGGAAGGAAAGAATATCGTACCGTACGTAGCACGGGCTTATGGTCTAGTACGCACCTAAGATAAGATGTCTTGTTTATGTTCATTCACAGGTACTGTACTCCCCCCCCCCCCCACACACATACATACACGCATATATATACACACACACAGTCATGCATTCACACACACACAATAATAGACACGTTCAAACTTCTCTTAATCCCCCCACGTTATATACAAGCAAACACACACACACATTTCTCATCCCCCCCCCCTTCCAAACACACACTACACTTCCCTACATATTACAGACACACACACCACATATTTTCTCCCCCACACATACCACACACACACAACACTCCCCCACACATAGCACACACACACACACACACACACACACACACACACCACTAAACAGGCACGCGCACGCAAACAGAGGGAGGCACGCTCACACCAGGGCACAAACACTTAGGGGACCCGAGGCGAGATAGAGAGATGGGAGGCGACTACATTTGGCCTGAGTAAATGCCAGGGTGACGGACGGAATAAGAAAAAAGCCCAAACTCAGGTGTTGGCAGAGGGGGGCTAAATATTTTTCCCGCATGACAACCTGCTCCCTTGTGTCTCGCTCGCTCGCTGGCTGACTGACTGACTGGCTGGGTGGAGGGAGGATTGTTTTCTTGTCCTTGTGTCTGTCTGTGTTTGTCTCTAGTTGTCAGTCTGTCTGGTTGTCTGTCTGTTTTCCCGTATGATAACCTGCTCCCTTGTGTCTCGCTGGCTGGGTGGAGGGGTGATTGTTTTCTTGTTCCTGTGTCTGTCTGTCTGTCTGTCTGTCTATTTCTCTGTCTGTCTGTTTGGACACTTGGTGTGTCGTCACAACTGGTATGATGTGTATGTGTGTGTGTGTGTGTGTGTGTGTGTGTGTCAATATCCCACCAATGAAATGTTGTAAATCTCCACTACTTTCACATCAATGGTGACAGAACTTTGTAAGATAATGTATGCGTTGAAAGTGATCAAATTTCACTAGACCGTCAGCTTGTTTTCTCCTTCCCTTTCTTTACCATTACACTACTCCTTATCTTACTCAGTCTCGATTCTCACTCTCTCTTTTCTCTCTCACTAATCTTTTATTCCCACGTCTTCCACAGCAGTTCTATCGATCGAGTTTCATCTTTCTCTTTCCCTCTTCTCTGTATCTTGAGTTTCCTTATATATCTTTTAATTAAACTTTTCAGAACATCAGATTCTGTTATTATCCAGCTCTTTACATCTCTGCCTCTTACTATGTCTTTCAGTATGACTATAGTTTGGATGGAGCTTGTTGTGTGGAAGGTGAGAGTGGTGGTTGGGGGGAGAGGAAGAGGTGTTGGCAGGTGAGTGGAAGGAAAAATACGTGGCTGTCAGTGAGTCTTTGTCTTCTCTGACGCTACTAACGGAGAAGTTAAATGTTTGCATTGGTGTTGGTGTGGTTGTGGCGGACGTAAATGTATCAGTGAAGAGGAGGGATTAAAATGTGGCTAGTTGTCGTAGTAGTAATAGTAGTAGTAGTAGTAATGGTTGTTGTTGTTGTTGTTGCTATAGTGGAACTGAATGCAGCAATAACTGATAAAGCGTAATCAAATGTTGGTAATGGTGACGCTGCTGGTGTTTGTAGAGAAAGTAAACGACACAGTGAAGGGAATAAATGTGATAGAAGTAATGTTGGCAAAGGTTGACTGACAGTACTCGTCTTTATGTCAGTAGACGACGTGTGTTCATGACAGTAAAAGTGGTAGGGAAGGGTGTGTTGGCAAAGGTGTGGGTTGTGAAGGTGTGGGTTGGTTGGTGGGTTGGTTGGTTGGTAGTGATGGTGTTAGGGAAGGATGGTAAAGGTGTGGGTGATGTGGTGGTGTTAGGGAAGGGTGTGGTGGTATAGTGTGGGTGGTGACATAAGGTGCTGGTTGGTTGGTTGGTTGGTTGGATGCGAGGTGATAGTGGTGTTTACAAGGTGATAGCGGTGTTTACAATAGGGGCGGTACAATGACGCCTTGTTGTACTATTGACACTGTGACACTGTAGTAGGTTGTGGTGGTAGTGGTGGTAGTCGTTGTGGTAGTAGCAGTTGTAGTAGTAGTAGTAGTAGTGGTAGTAGTCGTTGTGGTAGTTATGGTGATGCTATTAGTGGTAGTGGTAGGGGTAGTAATAAGTGATCTTTGTAGTGGTGGGGGTGTTAGTGGTAGTTAGTGGTAGTAGTAGTGATGGTGGAGGCAATAAGTGGTATTTGTAGTGGTGGGGTTGTTAGTGGTAGTTAGTGGTAGTGGTAGTGATGGTGGAGGCAATAAGTGGTCTTTGTAGTGGTGGGAATAGTGGTGTGAGTGATAGTAGTGGTGGATAAGGTGCTGGTTATGACATTGGTAGTTCCTCGGTGCTATGAAATACCCAATAATCAAAGAAATAAAGCTTTGTTATGTTGATATAATTCTTTTTATATATACAGAGTTTTTTTTTACTTTGATAGGACTACAGGACACTTCTAACCTTTCGATGATGGATATTATTTTATTTTACACAAGCTTTGTTTTTTTTTTCTTCCTCTATTCTTTACCTATTAAAAGTTAAGTTCCACATGAAAAAGTGTTGCAAAATTATAGTATGAAACTTCAAACATATCACAACACCTACATCAACACACATAAAAAGTAAAAAAAAAAAAAAAAAAAAAAAAAAAAAAATGGGCCAAGTATACAACTGTTACCTTTACGAAATACAAATAAGATAACAACACGCGTCAACAACACTGTAATTCTAAACGTAAATACGTCCACGAACAAATGTCGACAAAATCTAAGAAATGTGATGAAATAATAATAAAAATGTTCTTATTGCCTTCATTCAGTATTCTGGTATCCTCGGTACAGTGTCCTATATATGGTATCAGTACTTTGGAATTGGCGACACTGATGTACTGGAAATATACCTGGAAAGTAAAGTTATAAGTGCTGGCAACTGTACACTCGTAATCCAAAATATGTATCCAGGTTTGTTTCGAATAGCCTGATCGAGTATTAAGCGAACTCAGCAAATATCAAACAGGATAAACGTTGTAATTGGTTCACTATTAGATGTCAAATGATTCGAAACGTCAACAAAACCCGGATACAAACTTTGGATTGCGAGTGTACATTGATCTCAGTAATTATAGGGATGGTGTTATGTTTACTGTTATGTACTGTTATGTTTACGATACTGTAATGGTTGCAGTGTCATGTTGTTCACAATATTGTTTTCGTTGTTGTTTTGGTAGTGTGGGTTGGGTTGGGTTGGGTTGGGTTAGGCAGTGTGATGTTGTTGTGGTAGTGTGGGTTGGGTTGGGTTGGGTTGGGTTGGGTTAGGCAGTGTGATGTTGCAAGTGTTGGTGGAGCCTGGGTGAGAATGTGGAATGTGTACATGTCCATATAGTGTGCAGGTGAGGCAGGATGGGCCGTGAGGAATGGCCAAGTCTCTAATTACTTCACTCTACACCTCCATCCTTCCCAGTGGGGCTTATCCGCTCTACACATCAAATACAAACGGACACATTGTGCTTATGTATTTATACTGGATATACAATACAAAGGGATATCCTAACAACAAGAATTTTACGTATCTTATATAGTTACGCATGTACAAAATAATAATTAATGTACTATGCAGTATATGCTAAAGTATATTTACTATAAAGGTCACTGTTGTGAACACACACACACACACACACACACACACACACACACACACACACACACACTATGGATGCCCCGGGGCTACAGGCAAGACGAGAGTGAGAATTAGTACACAAACGCGCCGCTTTCTGTCCTTACTTTGGAAGGTAATTTCTAAAAATCACAAAATATCAGAGAAACAAACACAGAGAGACTAAAAAGAGAAGGTTAATTAGTAAGGCAACAGAGGGAACACGGAGAGGCTTTAATTAGAGAGTGACTGGTGTTTCTTACTCATCCACCTTCCTCATCCACAGTCCTCAGTCGTCACCCTCATCCATCTTTCTCATCAGTCTTCTTCCCTCACTTTCCTCGTCCTCTTCCACCATTGTATGTCTATTCTATATTAGTATATTTCTTTGCCTTGCCAACCCTATCCCACCTTCCTTTCATTACCACTTCATGATCAAAAACCGGTTAAATCTTCCCTCACCATCCAGAATTAATTACCTTATTCTTTTCTCTGCTCCGTTATCTACTCTGTCGTTCCTTACATCTAACTATCTTTTTCTACCCTACAATCCTCTCCATTTAGGAATACAGTATATGTGTTTGTATATATTACCTTGCTCTCTTTCTACATTCCTACCAACTTTTTCCTTCTCTACACAAGCTCCCATCATGACCCATCCAAATTAACTCCATCTAACCTAATTAATTCTACCATACCCTGTCTTACCATGCCCCATTTCCACCCCAAGAACAGCCTATACATAATTACCCAAACCATATCTCTCACTTGCCTACCTACCTACCTACCTACCTACCTTACTGAACTCTCCCCTCCCCTACCCTCTCCTACTCTACCAAACCATACCTAACCCAACCCAACTCAAACATCCATCACCCAAGTCTTTTACATTTATCTACATTCATCCATCTCTCCTTGCATCTCCCTTCACCCTCCCTCACTTCTCTTTATCCCAAAATATATGTCATACACTCGCCTCTTCTTTTCTTCCTTTCATGTCTCCCCTCCTTCATCCTCTCCCCCCCTACCCCCTAGAACCCCTCCCCCCCAACCCCCCTTCACTCTAGACCCCTTCCTGTGGCCTTTCCATTGTGACTCCACCCGTTCTTCCTCTCTCATTGTACCTCTTTTCTTCCTCTGTTCTCTGCCCCTCCTCCTCCCTCCTTCTCCCTCCTCCTCTATACCTCTCTATCCCTCCCACTCTCTCTTTCTCTCTCTTCCGTTAACCCTGTTTTTTTTTTCCTTCCTTCTCTCTCGTTCTCTTTTCATCCTCTCTTTCAATCACTTTACATCCATTTTTTCCACATCCAATTTTAACCTACATTTTTTTTCTCTCTGAGCGTTATCATTTTATGCAGCTGTGTTTCTCTCTCTCTCTCTCTCTCTCTCTCTCTCTCTCTCTCTCTCTCTCTCTCTCTCTCTCTCTCTCTCTCTCTCTCTATTACTGACTGATTCAACCACTCTCTCTCTCTCTCTCTCTCTCTCTCTCTCTCTCTCTCTCTCTCTCTCTCTCTCTCTCTCCTCCCCAGTCTTATCTCTTCCCTGCCCCCCACAGTCTCCACTTCCTGTCTCTTTTGACCCTCACTCTCATCTCTCTTGGCATTAGGGACTCTTCTTGACCACTTCTCTCTTTCTGTTCACTCTCTTTTTTATCTCTCACATCACTCATTCTTTTTCTTCCTCTCGTCTTTCCTCTC
This sequence comes from Petrolisthes manimaculis, assembly GCA_034508575.1. NCBI lineage: Eukaryota > Metazoa > Arthropoda > Malacostraca > Decapoda > Porcellanidae > Petrolisthes > Petrolisthes manimaculis. The sequence goes on from JAWZYT010003351.1 coordinate 196,745, forward strand.
TTCCCTGTGCATGCTCCTCTACCCCTTTCTGTATGTGTGTATGTATGTATGTGTGTGTGTGTGGGGGGGAGATCATACGTTTGTCAGGAAATATTTAAGTTATGGGTAATGCTATCAATGTTAAATCACTTCTTGGACTTCTTTTGCCCAATCATCCTCCAGCGAAGTATGGTCGAAGTCTGTCAATAATATGTTGAAATAAATATCTGGTTTACTGACTAACCATCCAACCAACCAACCAACCAACCAACCATTCATCCAACTAACCAACCAACCATCCATCCATCCATCCAACCAACCAACCAAATAACCAAGCAACCAACCAACCATCCATCCAACCAACCAACCAACTAACCATCCAACCAACCATACATCCAACCAACCATACATCCAACCAAACAACCAACCAACCAACCATTCATCCAACCAACTAACCATCCAACTAACCATCCAACTAACCAAACAACCAACCAACAAACAAACATATAAACAATCAAACGAAAGTGACAAACAAAAATAAATAGCGGTCAATGAGGCAATTTTTCAGAGGGAAACCAAAACAATGCAGCGGTATTTTTCTGGTCCCCATTATCAGTAAGGGAGATCAATGGAGGTTTTTCCTGGTCTGGCCTATCTAAGTCTGGGCTGTGTCGTGGTCAGGGTGGTCTTACTCCCCATCTGATTTTTTCACTCTCCCAAAAACGACGATCATTATCAGGGACCAACTGAGCTGATTTTTTTTTTTTTTTTTTTTTTTTTCAACTTGAGTTTCATGGTCTATCTGAGTTGATATAAGCTACTACTCACTAACCCACTGATTCTGGGCCTCATAATATAGGTAATCTGATTCTGATTTTGGTCCTCCCACGAGCCAACTAGACTAATTTTAAAGTGGTCTCATTCCTAAGCTAATGTTTTGAAAGTGGTCCCATGATCCACGACAGCTATTATTTCTGAGATGATCTATACCTGTAACTGTTCTAATCAGCAAAGCATTAAAGGTGACGGTACCTTCACCCACATCCTCACCCTCACCACCACAACCACCTTTACCACCACCACCTCCACCACCACCACTATTTCCACCACCACCATCACCCCAGTACTATCACCACCATCATCACCAACACCACCACAAAGATCTCTAGCTCCACCATTACTATAAAAAAACATATATCAACACCATCAGCACCATTACCAACAACACCACAACCACAACCACGACCACCACAACCATCACCATCACCACCACCATCATCACCACCACCACAACCACCATCACTACCACCACCACAACCACGACCACCACAACCATCACCAACACCAAAATAAATTCCCCACCCCATCATCACCACTATCAACCAGGATCACGGTCGGTCACTATCACTTGAACCACTGTCACCATTACAACACCACCACTACCACCACCACTACAACCACCACTAACCACCCTTTTTAATCTCTGCATCACGGGGATATGAGCATGGCATAACTTCACTGATAACGAAGCGGCTGGTGGAGAGTTCAACAACAATACCCCCCTCTCTCTGTCTCTCTCCCTCTCTCTCTCTCTCTCTCTCTCTCTCTCTCTCTCTCTCTGTCGCCTCACCGTCATCACAGTCTTCTCAAGCGATGACACAGTTACCTCAACAAATTCCGTGTATTGAATTTTCTGTGTGACATGGTTTGAGTATTGGGTAGTTTTGTGGGTTGGGTCGACAGCACATACCCTCTCTCGATTTGGGATGCTTATGGGACCCTGTGAATCTGTGATGTAGTCAGAAAATTGAAGGTAAATGAGTCCTTCAAATATTGCCACGAAACTTAACTTATATGGAAGGAGCTTGTTTCGTGGCATAGTCAGGAGGAATCAGAAGCCTCCAATTATCATACACGACTACATGGCCCTTAAGGAATTGTTATTTGAACAAGTAGAATGACTATAGAGGGACATAAACCTGCAATCATTTCAGTGATCAAGGATATATTGTTATTTCACCTTATAAACTTATGGAGTCAGAGGATACATGAATACAGTAATTTCTAGGACACTGTAAAATGTCGTGTGAAAGCTGAGGAAAAGGCAACTGAAAAAAAAACACATACAAGAACACATCCTGGCTCTCGTGTGTAAGAATATAAACATGGCAGAGAAAGATGATGAATACGCTGGCTTTTAAGAACATAGATAATACTGATGATAAAAAGACCAAAATATTATAAAAATAAACACCGGTAGACAAATTCCTGCCAGCAAGCAAGGAAGAAGACAAACACCCACCACCAGAATTAATGACCACTTTTACAGTTAACTACCATCTCGGGTTAAATATAGTACCCGCTGAAAAATTGGCTTTAAAATATTATGCAAAACATCTTAATGGCCACGTCCCCCCCCCCCCCCTCTCTCTCTCTCTCACACACACACCCTGGCTTCCTCCTTCCTCACCAGACGATATACAACAACATGCAGGGTGATGGATACACCAGAGAATATTATATTATATGAGATGTAGGATAAAATAATGAAATGGGATGCAAAATTTTGTCTGGAGAGCAGCATGAGGAAAAATAAACATGGCAATAAATAGGTAAAGGAGATAATAAATAAACGAGGCATAGAAAATAATGAACGATAAGTAAGTGTACAAAGAAGAAAAAGTGTAAATATATAGTATAATTATATATTATTATTAAACATTGCTTAATTAAGTAAGGACCCTGTGTTCGTGTATGACAATTGGAAACTTCTGATTCCTCCTGACTATACCACGAAACAAGCTCCTTCCATAATAGGTGGTGTTTCGTGGCAATATTTGAAGGACTCATTTACTTCCCATTTTCTGACTACATCACAATCTGTTTTATAGCACAGATAGAAGGATATGGTCTATCTCTAATAAAAAAACCATTCTTATACTTCTTATGTGTTTCTTTATTGTATTTCTTTCTTTCTCTTTCTCTCGTCTAGTCTGTTCTTCTCTTCCTTCGTCTTCGCCATTTCCTCTTCTCCCTCTTTAATTCTATCTCATTTATTTCATTCTGGGTTTTACAATTTTTCATTAATTTTTTGCTTTTCCCTCTCTCTTTTTCTTTTATTATCCTTCTACTCTTTCGTTATTGCTCTTTTTCTTCTTCTCTTTTTCTTTTCATTTAACTGTTCATCTTCTTTTTCTTTTCCTCCTTATCTACCTCCTATTCTTCTTTCTACATTCCTTCCATTTCTATTTTATTTCCTTCTCTCAGTTTTATTAATCTCACCTCCATTGTCCCCCCCCCCCTCTCTCTCTCTCTCTCTCTCTCTCTCTCTCTCTCTCTCCTTCCATCACCGTTTGTCTCCATTTCTTCTCTCCCTCTTCCGTATAAGTCCCTTCAATCTCCTCTGTTTTCCTCCTTCTGTCACCTTCCTCTCTCTCTCTCTCCTCGTACGTCCCTTCCATCTCAGTTCTCTCTCTCTCTCTCTCTTCCTATGTTCCTTCCATCTCCTCATTTTCCCTCTCTCCCTTCCATCCCTTCCTCTACTTTCATGTTCCTTTTCTTCTCTCTCCTTCTCTCTTCCTATATATACGTTCCTTCCATCTCCTCCATTTCCCTCACTCTCTCTCTCATTCTCTCTCTCTCCTTCCATCTCCTCCACACACCCCTCTCTCCTTCCCTCCCTCCCTTCCCCTCCTCCAGGCCACATTTCCCGCGAATCACGAGAGAAAAATGTGCGAGGGTTGTCAAGACTGAGGCCGTGTTTACCTTGCGTGTGTTTTTAATAATTAGCGAGCGAGTAGCAACGTCTCCCAGGGAAAGATAAAATGGGATTAAAAATGAGAAGTAACGTTGTGCATTTTTATGGGTGGGGTGGGGGTGAGAGAGGGGGTGGTGGGTGTCCGTGGCAGCTTGTGAGGGTGATGGGGAGGTGGGGGAGGACGTGGGTGAGTAGGATGTGTGAAGGAATGGATGGGGGTTAGAAAAGGGAGTTTGTGAGGGTGATGGGGGAAGGGGGTGAGAGAGGGTGAAGGGGAAGAGAGGGATGTGTGATGAGAGGGAGGCTTGTGAGAGTGGGGGGAGAGAGAGTGGGGGGAGAGAGTGGGGAGGAGAGAGAGTGGGGAGGAGAGAGAGTGGGGGGAGAGAGAGTGGGGAGGAGAGAGAGTAGGGAGGAGAGAGAGTAGGGAGGAGAGAGAGTGGGGGGGAGATAGAGTAGCAGAGCCGTAGAATAGAAGAGTTTGGACAATTCCGTTTTAGACCTCACCCCGCGCGGTGGCCTGTGATTGGCCGAGGACGGCGGCGGGTCGGCGGCGGCAGCGGGGCGCGGCGGGGCGGCAGCGGCGGCGGGCGGTGGCGCCAGCGAGGCGGCGGGGCGGCGGCGGTGACGACTACGTAATTTTTTTTTATAAAAAAAAAGAAATAATAATAAATAAATAAAAAAAGTTAATTATTACAACAACAACAAAAAAATATATATATATTATTTAAAAAAAAAAAAAAAAAAAGTAATGATTAAAAAACGACGGCGGCGGTGGCGGCAGCGACGGCGGTGCGGCGGCGGCGAGGCGGCGGCGGGGCGGCGGCGGGGCGGCGGCAGGGCGGCAGCGGCGGCGGTCGCGGCGTTGGCGGGGCGGCGGCGGCGGCAGCGGTGACGACGACGAAAAAAAAAAAAAATGAATAAAAAATAATAAAAAAAATTTAATTATTACAAAAAAAAATAATTAATAAAATATATATATATATATATATATATATATATATTATATATATATATAAAAAAATCTTAAAAAACGACGGCGGAGGCGGGGTGGTGGTGCGGCGGCGGCGGCGGCGGGGCGGCGGCCGCGGGGCGGAGGTGGCGGCGGGGCGGCGGCGGCGCGGCGGCGGCGATGGCGGCGGCAGTGGCGGGGCGGTGGCGGCGGGGCGACGGCGGTGGCGGTGACAACGACGAAAAAAAAAAATAATAAAAAAAAAGTAAATTATTACAAAATATATATATATATATATATATATATATATATATATATATATATATATATATATATATATATATATATATATATATGTAAAAAAATATATATATTATTTAAAAAAAAAAAATAATGATTATGCACTACGATTGTATGTTATTGTAGTAAAACGTTTTTTGCCTCGATGACATAAAGGTTTGGTCAAGTGTGTGTGTAACCCAATTCTAATGAGTGAATGGACTCCGTGTTGTTGTTGTTGTTGTTGTTGTTGTTGTGGTGGTGGTGGTTAAGATCTGGACCCTATATATACTGTATAAGACCAGACTCGAACCCTCGATGCTTGTCGTCTCAGATTATGCAAATCAGACGCCTCATTTACATAATTAAGCAATTAAACTCTCGAATTCTTTGTCTTCCCATCTACTCCCACATAGAGCACACAGTCCCCCACAACACACATTGTCTCGGTCTGTCCGTAATTAAAGGTTTGATGGGGATGATATAAATTCGTTTCTAGTTAACTTATTAATGAGTTGATTTCCATCGTTTAATCTAAAAGTCTCCAGCGGTGGATAAGTTAGTAAGGTGAAGAGACTGTGTGTGTGTGTGTGTGTGTGTGTGTGTGTGTGTGTGTGTGTGTGTGTGTGTGTGTGTTTGGTGTGTGGTTTGTGTGTGTGTGGGTTTGGTGTGTGTGTGTGTGTGTGTGGGTCGCCTCCTTCCTTCATGTATGACCTGCTTGCTAGTGGCTAACTGGTCTAGTGGTGTGTGTGTGTGTGTGTGTGTTGGGGAGGGGGGGAGTAAGTGGGGGAACGGGAAGTGGGCAGGAGAGAGGGATTGGTTGAGTATGGAGTGGGGGAGGAAGAATAGAGAAAGAAGATAGAAAGGGAGTTGAAGAAGAAGATAGGAATAATAACAGTTACAAGTGACAAAGTAGTAATGACAGTAACTGATATAATGATAACACACACACACACACACACACACACACACACACACACACACACACACACAAATGCAACACAACACAACACAACACAACACAACACAACACAACATTTGGCATCTATGAATAACAAACGAGAGAAAGTCAAGGCATGATAAACACTCAAATATTTACAGCAGCAGCGAAGAGAATAATAAACCCGACACACGAGAATGAAGTGAGGAGAAAACGTAAGACTGTGTGTGTGTGATGGAGACCTGGGAAAACATGGCAACATCATGATAAATAATTTGCTCTCTTGTCTTAAGCAGAATGTATACAGACAGTGTGTACCAGGATTTTTAACACATGGTTGAAAAGAAAAACAAACAAAACATACACATACACAACACTACACCATCACACCACCACACGTGCCATAACATACACCACACTACACTACACCATCACACCACCACAGTTTGGAGGAATCACAGACCTATACACCATCACCAACAATAGAATCTTCCCCCCATATGTGACACCATTTTAATATTATATCCACGTCACGTCACCACACCACACAACACCATACCACCTGTATATACAACTCTTACCACACCACACCACACCACACCATACCACATATAATAATACGAAGCACACACCATAGATTATAACACATTGCTACACCACACACTTCGTCCCTACTACACTATACACAACACATCATCATATCACCATTCCACATCCCATACACATCACTATACTACTTTTATTGACATCATACAAGAT
>JAWZYT010003352.1:7500-12500 GCA_034508575.1 Petrolisthes manimaculis
GTTAAGGGTTAGGTTAGGTTAGGTTAGGTTAGGTTGGGTTGGGTTAGGTTAGGTTAGGTTAGGTTAGGTTGGGTTGGGTTAGGTTAGGTTAGGTTAGGTTAGGTCCCGGAAGTATACCACGGTTAGGCTATGTTAGGTTAGGTCCCGGTAGTTTGCCCCGGTTAGGTCCCGGTAGTCTGCCCCGGTTAGGTCCCGGTAGTCTGTCCCGGTTCTGTTATGTTAGGTTAGGTCCCGGTAGTCTGCCCCGGTTAGGTCCCGGTAGTCTGTCCCGGTTCTGTTATGTTAGGTTAGGTCCCGGTAGTCTGCCCCGGTTAGGTCCCGGTAGTATGCCCCGGTTAGGCTATGTTAGGTTAGGTCCCGGTAGTCTGCCCCGGTTAGGCTATGTTAGGTTAGGTCCCGGTAGTTTGCCCCGGTTAGGTCCCGGTAGTCTGTCCCGGTTCTGTTATGTTAGGTTAGGTCCCGGTAGTCTGCCCCGGTTAGGTCCCGGTAGTCTGTCCCGGTTCTGTTATGTTAGGTTAGGTCCCGGTAGTCTGCCCCGGTTAGGTCCCGGTAGTCTGTCCCGGTTCTGTTATGTTAGGTTAGGTCCCGGTAGTCTGCCCCGGTTAGGTCCCGGTAGTCTGTCCCGGTTCTGTTATGTTAGGTTAGGTCCCGGTAGTCTGCCCCGGTTAGGTCCCGGTAGTCTGCCCCGGTTAGGCTATGTTAGGTTAGGTCCCGGTAGTTTGCCCCGGTTAGGTCTCGGTAGGTTAGGTTAGGTTAGGTTAGGTTAGGTTAGTATGCCCCTGTTAGGTTATGTTAGGTTAGGTCCCGGTAGTCTGCCCCGGTTAGGTCCCGGTAGTATGCCCCGGTTAGGCTATGTTAGGTTAGGTCCCGGTAGTCTGCCCCGGTTAGGCTATGTTAGGTTAGGTCCCGGTAGTTTGCCCCGGTTAGGTCCCGGTAGTCTGTCCCGGTTCTGTTATGTTAGGTTAGGTCCCGGTAGTCTGCCCCGGTTAGGTCCCGGTAGTCTGTCCCGGTCCTGTTATGTTAGGTTAGGTCCCGGTAGTCTGCCCCGGTTAGGTCCCGGTAGTCTGTCCCGGTCCTGTTATGTTAGGTTAGGTCCCGGTAGTCTGCCCCGGTTAGGTCCCGGTAGTCTGTCCCGGTCCTGTTATGTTAGGTTAGGTCCCGGTAGTCTGCCCCGGTTAGGCTATGTTAGGTTAGGTCCCGGTAGTCTGCCCCGGTTAGGTCCCGGTAGTCTGCCCCGGTTAGGTCCCGGTAGTCTGTCCCGGTTAGGTCCCGGTAGTTTTCTGTGGTCTAGGTTAGGTTAGGTAATACTACTACTACTACTAATATTACTACTACTACTAATACTACTACTACTAATTCTAATAGGAAGAGGTTAGGTTAAATAAGGCTTGGTTTGGTTAGGCTGTCGAGAAGAAGCCCAAAATTTTTTTTATTTGGCTTCTAAATCCAAAATTTCGCCCCCCCAATCCCTTGTTTTACCCTCCCCCACCCCACCAACCACCCCGGCGGCTTACGACCTTATATATATTCGGCAAAAATCGCCAACACCCCCATTTTAGCCAATCACAACTCACCTTGGGGCTACAAAACTTGGCTATAAAACATTGGTAACACTGCTTCTACCCTTCACACTTGGGCTAGAGGTGGCTAGTGGTGGCTACAAAACATTGGCAACACTGCATTTACACATTCGAGTCATTTTCAATTTTCATCTACTATATTGCACACCTTTACACTTCACTTTAATCTACATCATTTTTAATACTACTAGTTCACTTTTAGTACACTTTATTTGCTTTCAACGGCATTATTTTCATTTCATTTCATTGCAAATGTTTCTTTGTTTACATGGGTGGGTGAGAGAGAGAGAGAGTCGTAAGTATAGCCAGAACAAAAGCCTCAATTGGCAATACTACTACTACTACTACTACTACTACTACTACTAGTACTACTACTACTACTACTACTACTACTAATAATAATAATAATAATAATAATAATAATAATAATAATAATATATAATAATGAATAATTTATAATCTATATATCTAATATATAATAGCATGGTGTATGTAAACACGTTTTCTTTAGTGGTAGAAACGGGATAGAAAATTGGTTCACTTCATCCCTATATAAGTCAGATTTCCCTGCCTGCCTGCCTACCTGCCCTACCTGCCTGCCTGTCTGTCTGTCTGCCTCCCTCCCTGCCTGCCTACCTACCTGCCTGCCTGCCTGCCTACCTACCTACCTACCTACCTACCTGCCTCCCTACCTACCTGTCTGCCTGCCTGCCTGCCTGCCTGCCTACCTACCTGCCTGCCTGCCTGCCTCCCTACCTACCTGCCTGCCTGCCTGCCTCCCTACCTACCTACCTACCTGCCTGCCTCCCGACCTACCTGCATGCCTCCCTACCTGCCTGTCTGCCTTCCTGCCTGTTAAAACACGTTTTTTGGGCCAAAAAAGTCGATTTGTGCATGCATCTTCGATACCCGTTTATATCCCAAATTTAGCCTAAAAACACCGAAAAATCGAGTTTTTTGGGTCTAAGAAGCGATTTGTACTATGCTAGAAAAATTTCAATTTTCAGGCAAAAAAAATGCTAAAACACGTTTTTTTGGCCCAAAAAGTCGATTTGTACTGTGCTAGAAAAATTTCAATTTTCAGGCAAAAAAAATGCTAAAACACGTTTTTTTGACCCAAAAAGTCGATTTGTACTGTGCTAGAAAAATTTCAATTTTCAGGCAAAAAAAATGCTAAAACACGTTTTTTTGGCCCAAAAAGTCGATATGTACTGTGCTAGAAAAATTTCAATTTTCAGGCAAAAAAAATGCTAAAACACGTTTTTTTGGCCCAAAAAGTCGATTTGTACTGTGCTAGAAAAATTTCAATTTTCAGGCAAAAATAAAGCTAAAACACGTTTTTTTGGCCCAAAAAGTCGATATGTACTGTGCTAGAAAAATTTCAATTTTCAGGCAAAAAAAATGCTAAAACACGTTTTTTTGGCCCAAAAAGTCGATTTGTACTGTGCTAGAAAAATTTCAATTTTCAGGCAAAAATAAAGCTAAAACACGTTTTTTTGGCCCAAAAAGTCGATTTGTACTGTGCTAGAAAAATTTCAATTTTCAGGCAAAAAAAATGCTAAAACACGTTTTTTTGACCCAAAAAGTCGATTTGTACTGTGCTAGAAAAATTTCAATTTTCAGGCAAAAAAAATGCTAAAACACGTTTTTTTGGCCCAAAAAGTCGATATGTACTGTGCTAGAAAAATTTCAATTTTCAGGCAAAAAAAATGCTAAAACACGTTTTTTTGGCCCAAAAAGTCGATTTGTACTGTGCTAGAAAAATTTCAATTTTCAGGCAAAAATAAAGCTAAAACACGTTTTTTTGGCCCAAAAAGTCGATTTGTACTGTGCTAGAAAAATTTCAATTTTCAGGCAAAAAAAATGCTAAAACACGTTTTTTTGGCCCAAAAAGTCGATTTATACTGTGCTAGAAAAATTTCAATTTTCAGGCAAAAAAAAAATGCTAAAACACGTTTTTTTGGCCCAAAAAGTCGATTTGTACTGTGCTAGAAAAATTTCAATTTTCAGGCAAAATAAATGCTAAAACACGTTTTTTTGGCCCAAAAAGTCGATTTGTACTGTGCTAGAAAAATTTCAATTTTCAGGCAAAAAAAATGCTAAAACACGTTTTTTTGGCCCAAAAAGTCGATTTGTACTGTGCTAGAAAAATTTCAATTTTCAGGCAAAAAAAATGCTAAAACACGTTTTTTTGGCCCAAAAAGTCGATTTGTACTGTGCTAGAAAAATTTCAATTTTCAGGCAAAAAAAATGCTAAAACACGTTTTTTTTGGCACAAAAAGTCGATTTGTACTGTGCTAGAAAAATTTCAATTTTCAGGCAAAAAAAATGCTAAAACACGTTTTTTTGGCCCAAAAAGTCGATTTGTACTGTGCTAGAAAAATTTCAATTTTCAGGCAAAAAAAATGCTAAAACACGTTTTTTTGGCCCAAAAAGTCGATTTGTACTGTGCTAGAAAAATTTCAATTTTCAGGCAAAAAAAATGCTAAAACACGTTTTTTTGGCCCAAAAAGTCGATTTGTACTGTGCTAGAAAAATTTCAATTTTCAGGCAAAAAAAATGCTAAAACACGTTTTTTTGGCCCAAAAAGTCGATTTGTACTGTGCTAGAAAAATTTCAATTTTCAGGCAAAAAAAATGCTAAAACACGTTTTTTTGGCCCAAAAAGTCGATTTGTACTGTGCTAGAAAAATTTCAATTTTCAGGCAAAAAAAATGCTAAAACACGTTTTTTTGGCCCAAAAAGTCGATTTGTACTGTGCTAGAAAAATTTCAATTTTCAGGCAAAAAAAATGCTAAAACACGTTTTTTTGGCCCAAAAAGTCGATTTGTACTGTGCTAGAAAAATTTCAATTTTCAGGCAAAAAAAATGCTAAAACACGTTTTTTTGGCCCAAAAAGTCGATTTGTACTGTGCTAGAAAAATTTCAATTTTCAGGCAAAAAAAATGCTAAAACACGTTTTTTTGACCCAAAAAGTCTATTTGTACTGTGCTAGAAAAATTTCAATTTTCAGGCAAAAAAATGCTAAAACACGTTTTTTTGGCCCAAAAAGTCGATTTGTACTGTGCTAGAAAAATTTCAATTTTCAGGCAAAAAAAATGCTAAAACACGTTTTTTTGGCCCAAAAAGTCGATTTGTACTGTGCTAGAAAAATTTCAATTTTCAGGCAAAAAAAATGCTAAAACACGTTTTTTTTGCCCAAAAAGTCGATTTGTACTGTGCTAGAAAAATTTCAATTTTCAGGCAAAAAAAATGCTAAAACACGTTTTTTTGGCCCAAAAAGTCCATTTGTACTGTGCTAGAAAAATTTCAATTTTCAGGCAAAAAAAATGCTAAAACACGTTTTTTTGGCCCAAAAAGTCGATTTGTGCATGCATCTTCGATAACCGTTTATATCCCAAATTTAGCCTAAAAACACCGA
>JAWZYT010003352.1:17500-20000 GCA_034508575.1 Petrolisthes manimaculis
TAATAATAATAATAATAATAATTTTTAAATGACATACAGACAGACAAAAAAAGTTGAACCCTTAAAAATATATATATATAAATTCTTAACATTAGGTTTTAAATTGACATACAGACAGACAACAAAAAATTCCTTATAATAATAATAATATTTTGGGGGGTTTAAATTAATTATCTCAAAATATTTTTTACAAAAGTTTAATTTTGGGTGGGTTCTATTGGTCGTAGGGGGTTCAGATAGGGTTCATTTTGAAGCTAATTAAATTCCCCAGAAGGTTCTATCTCATCCCTAAAGGGTTCAAAAAGAGGTTCAAAGTTGGCCTATAATTATTTTTAAACCTATATATTTTGGGGGGGTTCTATTGGTCGTAGGAGGTTCAGGTAGGGTTCATTTTGAAGCCAATAAAATTCTCTAGACAGTGGTTCAATCAGCATATTTCTATCTTATACATAAGGGGTTCAAAATAGGGTTTTAATTCCATACAGTAGGTCTAAATATATTTTTACACTTACTTAGTTTTGGGTTTATTTTAGGGGGTTCTAAAAGTTGTATGGGGTTCATACAGAGCTCAAAAGAAAGCCAATTAAATTATCTAGACAGTGGTTCAATCGGCATCTCTCTATCTTATCTCTAAGTGGTTCAAAAATGGGTTTTATTATTGGAATATTACATACAGTTGGTCCAAATATATTTTTACACTTACTTAGTTTTGGGTTTATTTTAGGGGGTTCAAAAAGGCCTAGAGGGTTCAGATAGGGTTCATTTTAAAGCTAATTAAATTCCCCACATGATGAGACTATCCAGAAGGTTCTATCTCATTCCTAAAGGGTTCAAAAATAGGTTCAAAATTGGCCTATAATTATTTTTACACCTATATAGTTTCGGGTTTATTTTAGGGGGTTCAAAAAGGCCTAGGGGGTTCACATAGGGTTCATTTTAAAGCTAATTAAATTATCTAGACAGGGTTTTAATCGGTATATCTCTATCTTATCTCTAAGTGGTTTAAAAACAGTATTTAATTATTAGGTTCTTGATATGAGTGAGTAGGAAATTATTTTTACACATATTTACTTTTTGTAGTTATTTGAGGAGTTTTTAAAAGATATAGAAAGTTAACAATGTCTGCAAAATAAAGCCAATTAAATTTTACATCTAATGCAACAATCCCCAATTTTCTATGTTGCACAGAAATGGTGAAATATTATGTTAAATAGGTTCCAAAATTAGTTACACCTTGTTAGTTTTTTTGGAAATTTAGGGGTTTCCAAAAATCCTAGAAAGTTTACATAGTGCTCATTTTAAAGCCAATTAAATTTCGCACACTATGCAATAAACCAGACATTCCTATCTTGCACAGAAGTGGTCCAAAATGCAACTTTAATCATTGGATTTGTGAAACAATACAAACAGTTTTCTCAAAATAATTTTTACACCTTGTTAGTTTTTTGGAATTTTATGGGGTTTCCAAAAATCCTAGAAAGTTTACATAGTGCTCATTTTAAAGCCAATTAAATTTTGCACATCATGGAACCAACCCCAAATTTCTATCTCGCACAGAAGTGGTCGAAAATGGCCAATCTAGTCGTCGGATCCGTGAAACAATACAAACAATTTTCTCAAAATATTTTTACACATTGTTAGTTTTTTGGAATTTTGGGGGGTTTCCAAAAATCCTACAAAGTTCATAATGTGTGCAAAATAAAGCCAATTAAATTTCGCACATCGTGAAACAAACCAGACATCTCTATCTCACACCGAAGTGGTCGAAAATGTCCAATCTAGTCGTCGGATCTGTGAAACAATACAAACAATTTTCTCAAAATAATTGTTACATCTATTTACTTTTATGGCTTTTTGGGGGGTTTCCAAAAATCCTAAAAACTTCATATGGTGTGCAAAATAAAGCCAATTAAATTTCGCACATCGTGAAACCAACCAGACATCTCTATCTCGCACCGAAGTGGTCGAAAACGTCCAATCAACCTAGTCGTCCGGGCCGTGAAACTCCGCCAGGGCCTTGAGAGCCGAGACGGGTTTTTTCGAGCTTCCCTTGCGGACTTTGGCTCGGACTTCCTCGGCCCTTTCTCGTCTCACTAAGGGTTTTTTTTCTGGGGCCTTCATTTTCCAAACCACGATTGGCGACTGTGTGAGAGAGAGAGAGAGTTAGAGTTAGAGAGAGAGGGTGGGGAGAGAGAGAGGGGGTTTAAATTAGTTTGTTTGTTTGTTTGTGTGTGTGTGTGTGTGTGAGAGAGAGAGAGAGAGTGTGTGTGTGTGTGTGTGTGTGAGAGAGAGAGTTAGAGAGAGAGTGTGAGAGAGAGAGGGTGAGAGAGAGAGAGAGAGGGGGTTTAAATTAGTTTGTTTGTGTGTGTGTGTGTGAGAGAGAGAGAGAGAGAGGGTGGGAGAGAGAGAGAGGGTGGGGAAAGAGAGAGAGAGAGAGAGAGAGAGAGAGAGAGAGAGAGAGAGAGAGAGAGAGAGAGAGAGAGAGAGAGAGAGAGAGAGA
>JAWZYT010003352.1:25000-45272 GCA_034508575.1 Petrolisthes manimaculis
CGCACCCTCCTAACACCCCCCCACCCCAAAATCAACCCAAACAAACCCAAAAATGACCAAAAATCGACAAAAATCGACAAAAATCGACAAAAATGGCGGGAAAAAAAATCGACAAAAAAAAAAAAAAATTGAAATTCGTCTCGCGAGCCCAAACCGACTTACCCCCGAGACAATGAGCTCGCCCGAGATGTTCTGCACGTCGGCCTTGACCTTAGAGGTGATATTAAGTTGGTGGCAGTACAGAGCTATGCGATCCAGATACGCTAACATGTAAGCTATTCTCTTTATCTCTCTCTCTCTCTTACTGGCCCCCCCACGCCCCCCCCCCAAGCTTGTCCCCTATTCCCGCACCCTCCTGACACCCCCCCAACCCCCCCCACCCCCAAACAAACCCAAAAACGACCAAAAATCGACAAAAATCGACCAAAATGGCGGAAAAAAAAAATGAAAAAAAAAAAAAAAAAATTAAAATCATCTCGCGAGGCCAAACCGACTTACCCCCGAGACAATGAGCTCGCCCGAGATGTTCTGCACGTCGGCCTTGACCTTAGAGGTGATATTAAGTTGGTGGCAGTACAGAGCTATGCGGTCCAGGTAGGCTAACATATCGTCTTTGGTTCGACTCTCCGGACATTGGTCGGCAATTTGACGGGAGAGTTTGTCCAATTTCGTTCCGGCTTCGGATATCTTTTTGGCGGCGTTTATGACATCCATGGTGGTTTTTAGTGGTCCCCGGCCCCTGTGGAGATGTGTATGGGTTAGTATACATCCATACGCATCCATACGTATCCTTAAAACACACACAATCACACACAAACAGTAATTATCTTTTTGGCGGCGTTTATGACGTCCATGGTGGTTTTTAGTGGTCCCCGGCCCCTGTGGAGATGTGTATGGGTTAGTATACATCAATATACATCCATACGTATCCATACGCATCCATACATATCCTTAAAACACACACAAACACACACAATCAATAATATAGTTAAATACACACACATACAGACATACATGGTGGTTTTTAGCGGTCCCCGGCCCCTGTGGGAATAAATACGTATAAGTATACGCGCATACGCACACATACAAGCATTTAAACGCACATAAAGAGAGAGAAATGGGGTTGAAATTAGTTTAACGCACATATACAGAGAAATACACACATATAGACACAGAGAGAGGTCCCTGGTACCTGGGGGAATACACACGCGTTAGTATACACGCATACGTATCCATACGTATCCTTAAAACACACACAAACACACACAATCACACACAAACAGTAATTTTCTTTTTGGCTGCGTTTATGACATCTATGGTTAAATATACACACATACAGACATACAGAGAGGTCCCTGGTACCTGTGGAGATGTGTATGGGTTAGTATACATCCATACACATCCATACGTATCCATACATATCCTTAAAACACACACAAACACACACAAACAGTAATATAGTTAAATATACACACACATATACACACATACAGACATACAGAGAGGTCCCCGGTACCTGTGGGAATACACACGCGTTAGTATACACACATACACATGAGTATACACACATACACATGAGTATACACACATACACACACATACAAGCATTTAAACGCACATAAAGAGAGAGGAATGGGGTTGAAATTTGTTAAACGCACATATACAGAGAAATACACACATACAGACATACATACATACACTAGAGACATACATGGGTTAAATATACACACATACATACATACACAAGCTTTTAAAATACACACAAACACACACAAACAGTAATATAGTTAAATATACACACATACACACATATATACACACATACAGACACATATACACACATACAGATATACATGGGTTAAATATACACACATACATACATACAGAAGCCTATAAAACACACACAAACATACATACAGTTAAATATACACACATACACACACATATACACACATACAGACATACATACATACACTAGAGATATACATGGGTTAAATATACACACATACACACATACAGAAGCCTTTAAAATACATACATACATACACACATACAGAAATATACACATACATACATACATACACACATAAAAATTGTATACAGAGAAAGAGATAGAGAAATACACACATACAGACAGAAATATACACACATAGGTGAGTTCTATGTATATATATAGGCTACGTATGAATATATGTATGTATGTATATATTTAAATATCTATGTATCTTTCTGTGTATATGTGTGTATGTATGTATGTATGTATATATGTATGTATGTATATATTTATGTATGTATGTATGTATATATGTATGTATGTATATATTTATGTATGTATGTATGTATATATGTATGTATGTATGTATGTATATATGTATGTATGTATGTATATATGTATGTATGCCTGTATATATGTATGTATGCACATACTGTATATATATATGTATGTATGTATGTCCTAATCTATACAACATACAGTATACACACCTTGTAAAATATATATATATGTATATATAGTATGTATATATGTATGTATGTATATATATATGTACGTATAATCTCTCTATCTCTGTATATATCTCTGTATGCCTGTATGTATGTCCTAATCTATACAACATACACTATACACACCTTGTAAAGTATATATGTATGTATATATAATTATGTATATATGTATGTATGTATATATATGCCTGTATATATGTATGTATGTATGTATGTATATATGTATGTATGTATATATGTATGTATGTATATATATGTATGTGTATATGTATGTATGTATATAAGTATGTATGCACGTACTCTATCTCTGTATGTCTGTTACGCCCATCAAGCCTTTTTTTTTTTTTTTGCCATGTGTCTTGCATATGTGGCGTTATTTTTGTGTTTCTTTGTGTTTTCTTTGTCCATTTTCTTGTTACCATGATCTCTGTTGTGATGTGATACGTGTTATCAAGTGGTTCTTTATTGTCGTATATACATACAGGAACTCTTGTGATGTCTTTCATCTTCAGATAGAACATAGTTTTCTTAAGGATTGGTTTATTACAAGGTGTGTAACATAGTGTAGTCAGTGTATGTAACCAAATACAATAGGTATTTGAATCTTAGTTAAGGTTTTGTATGCACTAGAGTGATATTGATTTACACCACCAACAGATGTCTATAAAGATATGTTTTATGTTGTGGTGTATAGCACTTAACATTATGTCAGGATAGTAACTAAATGGCTTTGAGCTGACAAGTTTGGGACTCCATACTTTTTACTATTACTACTGAAATCATTCTTGTGTGTTTAAGTAGGGTGTAATATAATACATTTTTAATCATTGCAGATAAACGGTATAAACTATTTGCTGAGTTTTTTACCACCCGAAGGTTTCTTTAAACTTGAACAATGCATATCATTCAGGATTAAATTATTTTTCTTTTTATGCTACACAGCCACGATTGATAAAAATTGTACTTTACTATTCTCAGCACAACATAGTTTCTCCCTCCATTCACCTAAAGAGTACAAATTCCATAATTTATATGTGCGTTTCCGGGATAAAATTAAACTACTTTCATGTACCCCATAGAATCAAAGATGATACTTCTCCCAAATGTAGAGATGGCTTATTAGAATTGCTCTGATTTGTATTTATCCAAGGTTTGCTAAGAAGAGTGTATGGAATTTCTGAGACGATGGAAAAAGCCATGCAGCCATCCAAATCTTAACTGTCCTCATTGTGATCAGATCTCAATAATAATGAATATATTAATTAATAATCATGATTTGTTTATTGATGGTATTAAGGGACCGTGTGATCGTGTATGAAACCTTGTGGCTTCTGATTCCTCCCGACTATGCCACGAAACAAGCTAATTTAATGTTGGTGTGGTGTTTCGTGGCAATATTTAAAGGACTCTTTTAATCTCCAATTTTCTTACTACATCACGGGGTTCCTTAAATATCACACTCTTGAAAGCGTCAGTAATAGTCTGAGAATTTGAGGCAAGGAACACTACCTCATTATAAGTGGTTTGTATTGTATCACAAAATAGGTTTATGAGATGAATAGACTCCATTACATCAACATCTCTTTGTATTTTAAATGTTACGGTCCTCTGGTGCCATAAGTATTTCTTCTAAACAGTCAATATAATTAATGCACTTGTAAGTCACTCGTGCTCCAGAGGGTCAATTAACCTTTTATGAGTATGGTGGAAATGAGCGTGTATAGGCTACAACATATAATTACTATGAGATATTGAAATAGTTTAGAATGTCAAACGTGTGTTGTGGGGGATGTTCCTTACATACTTGTCTTATTGCAATCGACTACCTCAACTCTCTTGCCAGAAATCACGAGCCACACCATCGAAATAAATTAATATATGTGGGTCGTAGGAGGTGAATAATTGGAGTGTAAATTAGGCCTATTTTAGCTTGAAAATGAATATTGTCATTATAATATTTCAGATGTTAAAATAGGTCTAATATGCACCCTATAATTTTCCTCCGCTATCCATATTTTCATTAATTAATTGTTCGGGTGGTTTCTGGTGACCATTTCCAGCAACAGCTAGTGGAGTATCAATTTGAGGTAATCAATAAAAGTCAAGCATCCCATCTAGTACAACACACGTCAAGAGAGTATAAAGTGTACTAATCTATGTTTTTCTTTTTCTTTTCTCTCCCCCTTTTTTGCCCTCCCTGCAGCTGTCACGCACGTTGGTAAGTTGCGGGCCTGCTGGTTATGGCGGGTCCCTGTACTCCCCTCGACGCCACAACCCCTCCCCGCCCCTCTGCCTCAGTCCGCAGGTCAACAGTCGGTGGTGTGGCTGTCTAGATCTCGTTCATTGTCGTGTTTTGCTGGCATAATGATCTCTATCTATTCTATACTGTCTTGTCTCTAGTCTTTCTCTCTACCTCTATACATTGTTTTCGTTTATACCTTTTCATCTTTGTTTCTTTTCTTTTGCATGATTTTTTTGTTTGTATCACATGGTTTTCCTTCTGATTTCACACTATAGTTATGAGTTTTTGTCATTTGCTTTGTATTTCATGGTATGTCACTGTTTTATTTCCTTAATATTATTATTATGTGCATTGGAATCATGATTGCTATCTTGTTTCGTATAATATTTTAAGTCCGTTTCCCATTTCATCTTGTTTTCTTTGACAATGTCATTCTTCAATTTACTTAACTGCTGCTACTTTTGCTTGTTTTAATTGGATATATATACACTTGTAATATATGTTTAACATTTTATATTTTCATGTACTGTTTCTTCAACTTCAGGTTATCTGTGTTCTACAAAACATTACCTTGTCTGTTGACATTTTAAAAGGTCCGTCCCACTTTGAGTTGATTATTTATAAGGACCCTGTTGTTGTGATAGTGTAGGAGATAATTTGGTGGCTTCATGATTCCTCCTGACTATTATGCCACGAAACAAGCTCCTTCAATAAGTTCAATATAGGTTGGTGCTGTTGTTTCGTGGGAATATTTGAAGGATTCACAAATAACCTCCAATTATCTGACTACAACAACAACAACAACACGATGGTCCTTTCATTTAATTAACAAACAACAACTTGTCTTGTGTGAGTGATGTGTTTATTGTTCGTAAGTGGTGTGTTTTGTTTCCTTTTATCTTTAATTAACTAACTGGTCCGTCCATTGATGGTTTTCTCAGCTTCTTGTTGAAATAAAGACCTGTGTGTTGTTGGTTTTTCACTTCAAAGTTCATTTATTAGTAATTTTATGGTCTTCAATAATGTTTGTTTTCTGTGAGTGACGTCCATCTTTTTGTGTGTGTGTGTGTGTGTGATGGGGCCGTATAATGCAAGAACATTTATGGTGTATACGATGGTGTGGTACTGTTCGACGGCTCTGTTGTTTGTCTCTTGGAGTCATCGTACTGGTACCACGCCATGCCATCGTATACACCATGAATGTTCTTGAATATGGCGGTGTTTGTTGTGTCTACCGTCGTTACATCGTCCTTCGTTTCCTTCTCTGGTCTGTCCTTTCTCCACTTTTTCGTGATCTTTAATCGAATTACTTTTGCCTGCATACATGATCGTCAAATATTATGTACTGTAATTTTAAATCAATGTTTTAAATATAAACTTGTCCAGTAGAAGTTTGGCTGGTGTTGCATTGGAGCATTTTCGAAAATCGTCTTTTAATTATTTTCCAATTGCTGTACAGTATAATTATGCAAGTTTGCTTTTGGTGGTGGTCATATTGTTGTGTAAATACTGTACTCTAATCTAATTCCTACAATCCTTAAGTAGTTAAACTTCCAAATGCGCTTATTATATACCATATAATTAAATCTTACATTTCTTAAATACCTTTATTCAATATTAATTAAAAGAAACATACAGTACATGTTTCTCTGTTGTATATAAGTGTTTTATTTTTTGTTGGGTTCTTGCTAATTATGTTGACACTACAAGTTATCAGCTTTCTTTTCAAGAACCATGCCTTGATTCAAAGCTTATATCTAATCAACTTATGCATTCATGAGTCATGACACGATATCTTTGTAGGATAATTCTATGCAAGAGCTCTGCCAGCTCTTTTTTTTTTTTTTTTCTGCAGTACCGTAATTATATATAAAATCCACAAGTCTCATTTCTTGGGGAATGGGGAAAAACCTCAAAATGTAGGGTTTTGGGCTGAGGAGAACAAAAATGGAAACTATTCTAATGATTGAAAGTCTGTACCATGAATTGCAAAACTTTGCTCAGTGTTTTATTCTATATATTTATTTAAACATCTCGAATAAGAACCACGTAGGGGGTACTGCCTGTAGTGATGTAGGTAATACTTTAAGGATTTTGGCGCCCCTTTGGCCTCAGCCACTAGCTTTCAGTTCTTCAACTGTCCCTCCGTTCTTCCTATTTCCTTCTTGCTTGCTGTCCCACTTCTCTAAAACCTTTTTCTGGCGCTATATGATCTTGCTGTTCTGGCGCCTAATATCTATTAATTAATCTCGATTAAGAAATTGGAAAACCTGTCTAACTAGGCTAATCTAATCTAGCTTGGCTTAATATAACCCAACATGACCTGACCTAACCGAATATAACCCAGAACAGAAAACAGAGCATTCTTTGACCTTATGTGTAGAACTGAAACTGCTCGAATTGTACAGTACAGTACTCCACTTTATGAAACGCAGCGTTCACGAGATACTTTTCTGTATGATAGTACCGGTACTGTACTTGTGAAGACTAAATGGACATCTGTAGGATGAGTAGCCAGCTCAGAATGACCACAACTCAAAATTCATTTTTACTCTCTCCTTACATATCTAAGTAGAGTAGGTTTTCATGCTCTCATTTCATCATAAAGACTGTCAGAATAACATTTTTCAACACAACAATATGAAATATAACTTCAGTGTCGTTTATACGAACAGTACATACTGTACATTGTAATTAGCACAAAAGTGGGTGCTGAAAATACATCTTCACACGGTCACAGCTATTCCTATACACTGTACAGTACTGGCTGCCAGTGGCTGGGGTGACTCAGGGGAGTTCCTAGGCACACACACCCTCTGTTGTGAGCCTAATCAAACATGACGAGGCACGCAAATTTAAAAACTGCACGGTCTACTCATGTCATCACCTGCGGTTACCCACACCTGTTGGTGGTGTCGACTTATGTTGTCACCTGCGGTTTAGGAGTTCGCCAGGGTGACATCTAGTACTAAAACTGAGCGGGTCATTGCCCCGAAATACCCCAAAATAAAAAAGGTATTAATTAACACAAATACATACGGTACTTGCTTCTTGAAGTGGACAGAGTTTTGTAGCAGCCTCCATAAACACATGAAACCTCTTAGTTGGATAGGGGATGTGAAACTTAATTAAATATGTTGCCATATACTCAGCAAAATGATCCTCGCACTTCCCAAAAGTTGGTACAGTACCGACTTTTTCCCTTCCCTCTTTCTTTGTTTGGTGGTGTTGATACAATCTTTCATGTGGGGGTCTAAGCATTGTTAGCCTATACTGTATATAGGATCACATTCAAATGAACATTATTTATCCTGGTCAGGGCAGTCATAGACTTACTAGCTAGCACTCACTGTCTGGAGACCCGGGTAAGTGCTTTGTGGCACACCAATGTACGTTTCACAGCTACATTGTTCTTGACGGTACACATAGATCATAACAAATATTAAGAAAATTTTGTGGTTTTAAATGGTGGCACCTGTGCTTGCTGTACTATTATTATACCTTGCACTTGATCAGCTATTCTAGCTTTACTATACGTGCTTCAAGTCAATTCACATTTCTACAAGACAAATAATTTTATCATTGCAATAGCAAAGGCATATGCAATTGAAAAATAGGGGTGATGTCATCTGTGCTTTGTCATTTACTTCACTTTGTATTTGGTTACCAGGTTTTCAGCTTAATAATTACCTTATTATTTCGAAACTCCATCAACTTCTGATGGGTTCTGCATCCTGCTACAATTGTGTTATCACAAAACTTAGTATTGTAATGAATTCTCAAGATATGTTTCGCGAGCAGTCTGTTGTGGTTCTGTCTGTGGCTGCTGGTTCGTCCGTCCTGCCAGATAGTTGAAATTTTGTTCTTAACCGCTGGCCACTCCACTAACTGCTGACTGAGGCATCGTGAGGTGTTAGTTGAAGCAACATGAGAGGAAATGAAAGGAAAACATAGTTAATATTTGCAAATTGTATGTCGATTCGTTTATTGAACTTCACATGTAATTTTAATACAGTAGTTATATTCGCATTACAAGAGAATATTACATGCTTGTCCTATGACATGGGTGTCTTATGTCTGCATTTATATGTGAAAGAAATGTGCATCAGATCTTAAACAATATGCTGTACTGTAATATAGATCTCATATCCTCTCTTGTTGTCTCCTAGTGAGTGTGTTGCAACTCCAGCTGTAACCTTCTCCTAACCCCATCCCATCTGCCCTCCTTCACACACCATCCCTTATAAACCTTCCATAGCTCACACTCGGCCATATAACGGCCCTGTTTAGTTACCGGTGTTTGTTTAAATTAGAAAGTTGATGTTATAAAAAATTGTGTACAGTATTCTTAATTTCCCATTGAAATAAATTTTAAGTTAAGCATATTTATTTAGATTAAAACTTTTAATTACAAGCTTTCTATCTATATTGTACTGTACTGTACTCTCATTGAAATTTTAATGTGGAAATTGAAATTCTAATCAAACATTGGCACATGTTTTTATGATGTACTGATAAATACTGATTGATTAATATTAACTCTGAATTGCCTTTCAATTTTGACCACTTATTTTCTCTGTTGCTTTTGACATAATATAATTATAGTAAAGATTTACTTAGCTAGTCATCAGCACTGCTTACTAATGTATAATAATATACTGTAATATGCGAGTACAATATCAGGTTTCTTTATTTAACTTATTATATTTAGGGGTGGATACATAGAGGGCTAAGCTGACCCATTTCTTAATAATACTGATTGACCGCCTTTGATAGTTTATGATGAAGGGGATTCTGACTATCACAAAATTATTCACCTTAACATAATGTTAATTGACTTTGCTACACCCTATAGAGTGGCTAACTGGCTATACCAACTGGGACGGAATGGGAGATGACTTTAGGGGTTAAGAGGATGGAGGAAGTGAGGGAATGTATCCACCCCTATTGTTCTCTGTATCATAGTTTGTTTATGCCAAGTATATTTTACAGTACATATCCTATACAACTAAAATTTCTAAAATGTTTTACTGTACGTACTCTCTATTTTGCCTCTTACATCCTGAAATTTCCGACAACCTTGCTTGAGCAGATTTCATATTAACAGTGCCAGACATAGCTATTGTAATATTACCTAAACCCTTCATAATGCTGTCTTATTCTTGTATTTGCCCAGAGTATTCATCTCTAGAAAGTATTTTTTAGCAATTATTTGCATTTGAGGTGTATTTAAAGCTTCATAATTAGATTATACAGCATATAATACTGTATATGCATTTTTATTTTATAAACAATAAAGTCAAATTTATGTACCCAACTCTCATCAGTTGCATTGTTCATTATTTTATTTATGTACAGTAAATGTTTTTTACCTCTTTGTTTTAATATTTGTTCTTTAAATAATGTTGGTATAGACACTTCTTGAAATGACTGATTTTCTTCAATATGATTACTGAGTAAACCAGTGATCTCCATATAGATGGATGGGCTGAAATGACCTTGAACAAAACATCCAGAAAAGAAATAAAAGTTTGTGGCAGTTTTGCTCTTCATTCAGGGTTGTAATACCATGTATTGTACATAAATTACAACCTGCTGTAATACACAGGAAAGTTGTTTCTTGCTTTCATATTCTTATACAGTATTGTAAAAATACTGTTCTGTATATGGATGGCTCCAAGTCCTCTGCTGGTGCCAGCTTTATTGTAGTCTTTTCTGACCATGTCAATCAAACCTGCCTCCTATTGGTAACTGATGTTTTCACTGCAATGCTGTGTGCCCTTTTTGCTTGTCCTCTACATAATATTTAGGCTCCCATTCAACACTTTTGTTGTGTTCACTGACTTGTTCTATCCTGGCCAATAACCCACTGGTTTTGAAAATTCAAGAACTGTTGCTCTGTATTGCTGCCATTTTCAAATTAGTTTCCTTCTGTTGAGTACCACCCGGCCACAGTGGGATTCCATACAAAAAGCATGCCAACTTTCTGTCTTGCTCTAATGTTCCCTGTTGCCACATCATGTGCCACATAGCCTTCCTGGGGTTGGTGCTAATCTTTATCATATGAATTAAATGCCTTCCAGTGGGTGCAGATCACTGGGCCAATCTGTAAAGGATGCCCCATTCCATCTATGGGCAATGGGATGGTGCCATAGTTTTCTTACATCTCCCATCCATCTGAAAATGAATTTGATACTTGTCATTACATGAAAACTAGTTGGTGAGGGGTAGTACCCTCCTGAACCCCACTGGAATGCATGTACTGTATGTTCTAGTTAGGCAGATACATTTCAGGTATTTTAACCAAGTCCATCTGTATGGAGATCAGTCAATGTTGACAAATTGATTGGTTTATCAGCCTAATTTAGCATTTATGTTAAATGTTCTATGGTCTAATCTTTGTAATTGAAACATTATTTCTGCTTATGTGTTGCTGTGTCCACTTCATCAGTAATGTTCATTTGCACTCCAAATTATAATTAATTGTCCTGTATAATTTCCTATTATATTTATCTATTATTTAATCATAAAATGTTGTCAAATTCATAATTAAGTCTTATGGGACACTTAGCAGTTCTTCGTCATCATTAAAACATGTATTTCAATTAATTTATATTATAGACACTTGTCTTATACAAGTACAAAAGAGGAATAGATAATCATAATTTTCCCAGAATATATACAGTACTTATATCATTGAGAGATTTGAAAGGTAATATTAATTGTCAGTGATTTCCCAGTACATATCTTTCCTTCCCAACTATAGTGTCAAAGTGCTGGACTTGACTCAGCAGTGTTAACCCACAGTACAGTTGGATCCATTATAGTTAAGAGTTACTCAGCACTGTCTATTTTCTTTCACAGAGATGTAAACCCTGACCCACAGATGAGATACAGTACCGTACATTCGAGACATTTAATAATTTGTGAAAATATGTGTCCATCAAATGTAGGTTGCTTCTCATGTTCTTGGAATACTATCTTTGTGAAAGACAATTCAATGACTGTTGAGTAACTTTCACTATGATGGACCCAAGTGTACCATTCATACATACAGTAGCCTACTAAATAAAGCCCAGGTTTACTTGAAAGGCAACATGTGAGATCAGGTATTGTAGTTTATACAGTACTTATTTATATCAAGATACAGTATGTATTTCTAAGAAGGATCAATATTTTGTGCAATATTGTATATTTATTTTCCAAGCATTCTTAATTAATCCTGGGTTTTATATTTTCCTATAGCTCTGATTTTTGTACTCCATTGTATCCTGGATAGTTTCCTCAATGTTTCTCTTTTTTACCATTTCTGATGCAGACAAAGTCCCAGTCTTTCCTAAAGGTAAATCAAACTGATATTCTTTCTATGGGTAACTTAATTTGTCATTTAGTCTGCATGTTAGAATTAAGGCCTGTAGTAATAGTATTAATGTTTGTTGCTAATGTCTATAAAATTAGCAACAGTATGTGTATTAGTGCTGTGATGCAGTTGCATTCTAAAAGATATTGTATTTGTTTTCATACTTAAAAGGTACAAGTATATGTGGTGCATTTACAGTATGATGAAAATTAATTACTCTGGCTCATACTATATTGAGCATACAGATGTAGTCTATAATATTCTTTATGCAACTTATCAAAATTACATATTTCTGTTGTTCAAAGATATGCTAGGTTTCTACATTGAATAATAATAATTAACAAATCCGTATTAGAACCTGGTAGCTTGACAACCAGAGTATTTCATGAGACCATTACAGTAGTTAGTGATCTCTATCATATGCAGTACTGTAATAATTTTTTTTTACTTTTTTTAACTTGTATGTCTAGATCATTAAGATTTCACCTACAAAACTGGCACAATTGTGATAGATAGCATTTTGGTGCCTTTAAGATTCTTTCATATTTTATAACTGCACACAAATTTTATTGAATTTTTTTTTAAATTGTCATGAATTGATGCATGCACCATGAAGAATGAAAGTCCACAGGAATTGCATTTTTCTTTCATAGTGTAGAGATTAGATTTATTGTTTATATTCATTTATACATTATTTTGTTTTATTATGATAGATATCAGTATGCATAGATGCTCTCAAAGTTATTGTTATGAAGGAATGTTGATTTTTAAATGACATAAAATCTGTTCTTGTATGTACAGTCGGCAAAAAAAGTTTCGTTACCACCTCTACGTTAATTTTAACATTGGTAAGCGGGGTAGAGTTGGTACCCCGCTGACTGGGCAACTGGTGCCTCCTGTCATCTGAGCCAATAATACACGGGCCGCGGCAGTAATGATTTTTTTATATCAAAAGTTTAGCAGATTGTAAATTAAGTTTTGAGTGTTCAAGAACTCTTACTATTTAACTATTTATTAATAAACATAAGGAAATACGTTTGAGTATTATATAACAAGAATAACCGTGAAATACCCAGAAAAAACAGCACTGGGTAAAACGACGTCATTTCTGCTTGCTTGTCCATGAGGCACTGAGGGACACGGAGGCTGACGGAGGTATATAAGACACTCGTCAGTCAGGTGTACCAACATTACATCACACTGTTAAAAGAATGGTAACGAAACTTTTTTTGTCGACTGTACATAACTCCATTAAAATGTTACAGATCACAGTAGAATATCCATATGATAAATAATTGTATGGATAGTTTAGCACACAGCATCTTCTAAATCATAGCTCTTGCCCTTCTAAGTATTTTCCTTTTTCATGTCATACTCTGACATGTTGTGCATTTATAATTGTTATAGATGATAAGCTACAGCATATAGGGAGAGGTAGCTCCCTCCTTTAACCCAAGTAGAATATTATCCCATCTGTACTGCTTTAATGACCATTGTAGTCAATGGGCGGGCATAAAGCTCCAACCAGCTAGCTACAGTATTATTTTAATAACCAAGTAAATAGCTCAAATGATTTGTTAGTGTTATCCTCTAGTCAAAGTAGGTTTGTTTCAGTACGAGCTTCACTAACATTATTTGTTATTAGGTGGATAGAAATAAGAAAAGCACCATACATAATAGACTGCATTGATGTTGTGTATTGTACATTATAAAACTTTATGAATAATCTGTGTACAATAGTCTTAATTATTAGTTTGCCTGAGCTGTATAGATTAGTGGATTAGTTATTTGTGGTGTATTAGCGGTTATTTGTCCGTCAGTAGGAACTTGCAGCAATTAACTGCAGCTGGTATTTTGCATTTACTAGAAGTTAATTTAGTTGGCACATAAACAAACTAGCATTGCTGCATTAGGAGTATCCAAATATTGCATAGCTGCCTTGACTGAAACTGCATTATGTCTTCTGAGTTATTTCTTTAGAGCACTTTTTAATTTAGATACAGTACCACTGTAATAGCTTAGAAGGAGTAAGTAGTAAGAGCAGTGTCTTACTCATCTCAATCAACACAGAATTCATCCATCGCCAACGCCAGCAAGAGCGTGCCCATGCTACTCACACCATCCCCAGCCTCTAACCTGGGATCCCGGCGCCAGTCAACGTGTTCCATAACCTCCCTGGGTGGGTTAGACTCTCGACGTTCCTCCACAGCCTCCATCAACCTCACCAACCCCCTCTCCTCTTCGTACAAGCATCGCCGCCCCTCAGCGCTGATATCAAATGCGTCGAGCGGGAACCTCTTGCAACAGTTGTCGGCCGGCGTGGTGAGTACAGTGAGTATGACCCGGACACACGCCCCTGTTTACCTGTGTCGTGTGGTGTCGCAGCCTTTTACTTTCTTTGTCTCTATCTGTCCATTTTATTTATATGGTATGCAGTTTTCTTTTAATTTTAAAGTACAGTACAGTTTGCATAATTATAGTCTATCCAGTAAGTTTCTAGCTTTATTTTTCCGGCACTAGCAAACTCATTTTGCTTCTCTGTTTTGTGGTTGTTTGTCCAATCCCTGCCCCTCTCCTGTATATCTGTTTGTAAGTTCAATTGCAGTGTTTTAAATGATTAGTGTACTGGTGTACTGCAGTTTTTATGATGTATATAAGAGGTGAGACTAAATTATGTAACTCCGGGCACATATTGTCCGCTTTCTGCGATAGATGAGGAATAATGATTAAATGTATATTTAGGAAAGTACAGGTATACTGTGTTACGAGTTAGGTTAGTTATTATTCTGAATAGCAGCACCAGTACAACAAATAGCATACTGTACCTCTAACCTATTTTCTGCTGAACTTACCTTCGTAGATACAGTACAGCTTGGTTTATTTTTCAGCTGGAGTCGACAGTGTTCTCCTTGGCAGGTATATAAAGTGTTTTAGTCATGATGTTTACAATGTTGTAAATCATCAAAGACAGTAGCATTTTTACTATTGTACTAGGCCCCATCAATTACAGGGAGTCCATAAATAACTGTTTTATTATATGATCCTGTAGTATCAACATGAAACAGTGGTAACTATAACACAGGATAATCATGGACATTTTTTTACTGTAGTCGGTTGTCAAATGATATTTTTATTAGAAGGATAAGGAGGACAAATGAGTTTTAGTGTCATTTGTTCTCATTATGCTATACATGCTTCTCTTCATAATTTACTCATTTTATTACTACCAATACTTCCATCCCAAGACACAGGGTATGAGAATGGTAGGAAGCACCAGACATATGAGTGCGTGAATTAACTCCTAATTATAAAATGGTTACATATGTAATTCAGAGTACTGTAATATTGTGGTACAGTATTGGATATTTTTTTTAATGCTCTCTTGGTGTAATTTAATCCCATTTGGCCGTTGCTGCCAAACTCTAGGATTTTATTATCAACTGACCAAGCTCTTCTAATTTACATAAAGTCATTTAAGTCTGATTCAACCCCTTGTGTTCTAGATATCGGTTTATTCCTAAATCTAATTCCAGAAATGGGTTTGGGACAAAATTTAAGAAAGTCACAAATATGGGGTATTTTGTAGCACACTAAGGGAAAGGGGAAAGACATGATTAATGTCACTGATCTCTTTAAACCTTACTGGAGTAGGTAGAACTCTTCACAGTATAAAACTTGCTTGAGTGATAATTATTGTACAGTTTTTTACTACCATACCTACCTTTATTATTCATATTGAATTGCTGTTTGGCTAGTGCTACACTCTATATGCACACTAGATCGTTGTAGAAATATACATTTTATTTGGCCATTTTGTTGCTTGTAGGAAGAAATTAATCTAAAAGGGAGGTAATACTAATTCGTGCAATTCATATATCGATCTATTTATCTATTGCCAGACATCTCAATCCCCGAAGGGGGTGGCCATAAAGAAATTGCCAATTGACGTCCCTCCTCTCACTCATATACCTCAACTCCATGCCTTCACTTCACTCTCGGTCTGTCTCTTCTCTTCCATCTCTCCACCTCACTTGCTTTTCTCCCCTTCTACTGTCCTCTTACCACCTTGGTGTCTTCATTCTCTTTCAATTTGTCTACACCTCTCCCCCTCCATCTTGCAATGCTTCATGGTGCTTTGTCAAGGGCAGGAGGTTGGTGCAGTGATAGCATTCTCACATTGCATCTAGTTGGCATGAGTTTGAGACTATATCACAGAAAATAGGTTTGGAGGGGTAGCACCTCACTGTAATCTAATTGTGAGATACAGTACATGACCTATAGTGTGTGGCCGAGCTCAAGTGGTACTAAACATCCGTTTTCATTTGTAAACGGAAATGAAGCGTCTTGATATCTAGGATTTTATTTAGAGAAATAATTTAGCTAGAGTTTTTAATCTGCTTTAAGTTTAGAAGGGCTATACTGTAGTCTCTCCATTCCCTATCCCACGAACTGTAATAATTGCCTTACAGATCCATGGCAGTATTGTGCATAAAGAGTAATCACATTTAATATAGAAACCTACCTAGTCCAGTTTTATTAACAGAGATCAGCTCAGCATTGAGTATCTACATCTATATTTAGTCTAAGTTAAGAGCATCTGCTTGAACCTTTCAAGAATACAGTATACAGATTGTTGAAATAATTAATCGCCATATTTGTAAATGGTAGAGCACTGGGTTGGTACAATGGTAGTATTTTGGATGGACTGAGATCAAGGTTCAGCATTATATGTACAGTTAATTAACCTAATAGAGGAAGTGTATCATCTTCCTGTAAGTTATAAGGACAAGGTACTTGACCGTTATAGCTGAACTCCGGTGGAATTAATTTCCACTTGTGAGTGCCAATATTCATTCCCAAAGCTGACAAACATTTTTCCTCCAGGTTTGAGTTGCTACTAGTGTATTCACAAAGTGATTTATTATTTCAACATATTAGATGTAGAGGATAATTCATCAAAGCTCTGTAATTTGTTTGTTCTAATTATTTCATTGTAGGCTGTATAAATAATCAAATACTATTGCATGCACTGGCTACTTAATAAATGCTTGTGTTGTAAACTAAATTTAGATATATACATAACTTCTCATATTTTTTCATTGCATTGTAACAGCGCAATTTCGTCAGTCATTTGTAAAATGCAGTCACAGCTTTTGTGTATGTTGTGTGTAAATATATCAATATTACTTGTACAGTATATTGTTGATGGTACAGTAACTTGCCTATACAGACAGGGATGTAACAAATTATAATGAAGACTATTGGCACACTTAAAGTCAGTGCAGTTGACAAATCATTGTATCAATATTCACAATCTTGTGTTTTCTTTGTTACATTGTGTCATGTACAAGAGCAAATCTGTACTGTTGTATTAAATTTGATTCTTCCCTTCTAGGCTGTTCAATGAATATGTGTTTTAAGTATACAGTACTATACTTGTTGAAGCAGACCCATGAATCTATAAACTTTATGAATATACAATGAGCTACAAGTTAAGTGTAGCACATAACTGCTTGAGAAAATAATTGTATTTGTAATTGCTCTTCACAATCAGTAATGTTCATATAGCATGTCAGTTTCATCTTATATGTAACATGATAATAGGTGCATTAACTTCCTTCTGATTCCATTTATTTTCAGTATCAACTCTTCTCAAGCAAGAGTACATTGAGGGAGAAGGGTGACTGCCAGCGGCCTCTAAACTGCACTCTCACCGGTCAGTTAAGTTTTCAAGAAGTTCTTCATTGCTGAGTCAACCATTGATCATAGATATGTAATAAGACTTGCATGCAGGAAGATTGTTGCGAAAACTGTGATTGACTGATGAGGTAAGGGCAGAACTGTGATTAATTATTTATTGGATATTTGATGTTTATTGAGGGTGGTACAAAGAACTGATGGTGGAAATTATAGTACTGCACTGTAGAAGGAGTATGCATTAGAAAAAAATGAAAGTTATATGGATAAACAGGACACAAGACATACACTAAGCCTACTAGCAGGTTATAAGACATTCAAGCTGATAGCAGAAATATCTATTAATGTCAGATTATCAATTCTGCAAAAGGAAATTTTGATGTAGAGTTGCATGATATTGGCCTGCTGGGATAGTGGAGGTTGCAGAATCTATTCTTTTTCTTTTCAAATCTTATTTCAGGGACCATGTTAAAGTTTTGTGTAATAAACAGGCATGAACCTGTTTTAATTACACGAAACTACATAAGAATATAGCAGAGAAAGAACGTAATTTCACTGGTAACAATGAGGGTGTTGTTGGTTTAATCTGTCCCCTTCAGACTACTCTAGCAATTTTAGTTACTGCATTTTCCATGCAGAGTTGCATAACTCGTTAAGTTCATCTTGAGGAAATTACCCCTAACAGCTAACTCCTCCCAACAACCATCACATATTCAGTCATAAGAAACTTTTGCTGTCCACTGTACCTTTAAGTTGAAAGCTTAAGATGTACTTTGATATCCTTTATTCACTTCTCATAAGAGTTGTTGCACAGCTACTCTGTTTGCTGAGATAATAGTTTTGTTGTTTACAATATGTTATATATTAACTCAGATGTAGTGGTGTGCCCAGTAGGCTGTAAAATGTTACTAACTTTGAATGTCCTGTATGTAGGGACAATCAAGTAGAAGTAAATTTAGAAAGGGTCAAGTTTAATGGTGAGACCTAGATTGTGCAGAGGAATATTGTTACCTAGGTGATAGAAGAAGATAGAGCAGAGACAGGTTCTATTGCTAAGGTGAAGAAGTGTGTGGAAAAGTTCCATGCATTGTTGTCCCACTTTATCATGAGGAGCCTCTCATTTCACATGAAGGGTAGAATCTGTACTGCCTGTGTGAGGAATGTGATACTGTATTGGAGTAAAACCTGACCAACCAAGGTGAAGGATGTAAAGAGACTAGAATGGGTGGTGATTTGAATGGCTAGATGGATGTTTGGTACTTTTTGATTGACTGAGTAAATGGTGCAACCCTACTTTCCAAGTTATGAGAGAATGGAAGAGGACAGTTGATTGAAAGGGTCATAAATACACAAATTGAAGGGAGGGTACAGAGAAGAAGGCCATGCCATAAAAAACATGCAGTGAATTACTTTGGAATGTCCTAAGAGCCAGCTAGAGCCAGACACTCTAAATTAAACCTACTGGAGGAATGCCATAAGCAAGTAATAATAGGCGAACAAACATATGCTTGCATAGTACATGTCATTAAAATTATTGGTGAATTATTTAAAGTACAATACTATATTTGTGATGTTAATCATCAACTACACAAACACTGTTTAGTATTGAATAGTTATTACCTCAAAAATTTTGTTGAGCTAATTGTAATATACCAGTTAAAATCAAATGCAAGATGATAAGGACATTCAGAGACTGCAAACCTCTGCCGAAGCTGAGCAAACCCTCCCCCAAAAAGTATCTCATTCTCAAAACTCGTGAAATTCCCTAGACACAGTCATCCATATTTCACCCATATTTCCAACAACTTTGGAGGATGTTTGTTCCCATATCTCCATCTACACTTCACTAATTGCCTTCTCAATTTAATCACTTCTTCCATTGCACATAATCATGTCTTCCTACTAAATTTTGTGAAAATTGGTTAATGACATTTTAAGAAATTTTTACATACAGACTGATAGACAAAGAAGTAAATATAATCACGCCAACATTTTTGGTAGAGGTTATTAACTCCTTTTTTACCATATAATTGAAAGCTGCTTTTTTTGGACACAGTATGTTGGTAGCCTCCTCAAATATTCTTTAAATAATTGGAAAGGTAACATCCATGTCCCGTGTATTACCCCACTATGGTGTGTAGGATCCTAATGCTGGGCAACCATAGTCAGATCATTTTAAATGAAAGCAGTATGCTCCTTTCCAGTCTCTTGGGACTGTTGCATTAAAATTAATACAGATAGCTCAGTGAAAAGTTTTCTGATTTAATTCATATTCTCTAAAATCAAACACAATTTACATAATATGCACAGTTATATCATAAAGTGGCTTTGTTGATAGTAAAAGAGTGGTAAAGCTGAGTAGTGTGTCATGGTATGTATAGATTTGGATCACAGTGCACTTAGTGACCTCATCAGACCCACTGCTCCTTTGGACTACACTGTCAAGATAAGTGAAACTATCCAAGATCTCA
>JAWZYT010003353.1:0-17500 GCA_034508575.1 Petrolisthes manimaculis
AAAACTCCGAAAATCGACATGTACTTGGGAGAGATTCAATATTACAGTGTGGTGAGCTGCTTCTCCGTCTCCCTTCCGTACGGACGTGTGATCATTATTGCAGCCAGTGGGCTGTAACTTCTCTCAGTCACTCAGTCACTCACTCTCTTCCTCCCATCCATTTACATTTACCGACATTGATTCTTGATTCAATTATTATTATTATTATTACCATCATCTTTATTTTTCTTATTACTATTATTACAATAAATTATATTTATTATTTGTATAGAGAAGCTACTAATTAATTCTGTCCCTCTCTCTCTCTCTCTCTCTCTCTAACCAGCATGGCGACTAAGAAATACAGAGGTTAGTAAATATTGCTTTGGTTAATAAGGGACCGTGTGATGGATGTAGTAATAAAATTGGAGGTAAATGGGTCCTTCAAATATTATTATTACCACGAAACGCACACACCTATATGGAAGGAGCTTGTTTCGTGCATCGACAGGAGGAATCAGAAGTCTCCAATTCTCATACATGATCACAGGGTCCTTAACTACTTTAATAACTAATCTAAATTTTCCTATTAATATTTATAATTAGTGTGATGTTGATTGGTTATAATAATTATTTACCTACTAATAACACTACACCAATTTAGCTTATCTAATTAACTTAATGGTGTGTGTTGTTTAGGTGTGTATTTAATAAAGGGTGTGACAGTGTTGGTTAATTAATGTGGAGCAACTATTTCCTTCATTCTATTCCAAGCAACAGACCACCATTAGTTTTATTAATGTGGCCTTGTTTCCTTACACACTTAGGAGGAATCAAGTTGCTCCAATGAACCAAAAGTGTACAATATCCCTTCAATTAACAGGCAGAGTTTCTTGTTGGTACGGTTGGCCACAGAAATTCCAACACAGTCTATATGGAAAGAGAGGTCATTCCTTATTGTGGAAGTCCTGCAATTAACACAGACTATAATTTTATAGAAAGAGAGGTCATTCCTTATTGTGGAAGTACAGCAATGAACACAGACTATATAGAAAGAGAGGTCATTCATTATTGTGGAAGTACAGCAATGAACACAGACTATATAGAAAGAGAGGTCATTCCTTATTGTGGAAGTACAGCAATGAACACAGACTATTAAATTATGGAAAAAGAGGTAATTATTTATTGTGGAAGTTCTGCAATTAACACAGACTAATTGAAAAGAGAGGTCATTCCTTATTGTGGAAGTACTATATGGAAAGAGAGGTCAATACTGTGGAAGTACAGCAATGATTACCAAAACAACAAACCTAATGATAATAATGTTGTATTACAGTTACGTAGTCTTACATTTTCTATAATATGTTGTAAACCCTCAACAACAACAACAACAACAACAGCATGTGTGTACGAATTCTTGAGGTCCCTATAAGATTATATTTTCACTTCTTATCCACTTTCATTTTGCCCACGCCTATCCTTACTTTCTCTGTCTATCTGTCTCTCTTTTATTTACTGTTTGCCTTGGTGTGGGTAGCCTCTCTCTCTGTCTCTCTCTCTCTCTCTCTCTCTCTCTCTCTCTCTCTCTCTTTGTGATTCTTTCTTCTATTTCCTTAGTGTTTGCTGAGTGTCCTTTCCTTCTATTTCCTTCGCGCTTTTTGTCCCTCCTTTCTTTCTTTTTCCTTTGTGCTTGCTGTCCCTCCTTTCCTTTAATTTCCTATATACGTGTTTGCTGTCCCTCCTTTCCTTCGATATCATTCGTGTGTGTGTTGATAATGTTATATATAAATGTAGCGGTATAAATGTGTGCATAGGTGTATGTACGTACAGTCGGCGGCAGAAGTCCTGACGCCTCACCTGCTTCACTGAGACGCACAGTGTTCATGGACTCGAGAAATACACATGTTTTCTACACCTAATAATCTCGAGTCTATGAACAACATCGCGTGCCTCAGTGAAACAAGTGAGGTGACAGGACTTGGACTTTTGCCGCCGAATGTACAGTTGCCTCAAGGTATTTCTTTACCCCGTGTTGTGGCTGTGAAGTGCATGTGGCATCGGTTCGGATCACATTCAGAAACAGAGAAGCATTGTGTTACCCGTAAATATTCAACAGAAAGATTGGTCTCATTCATCTACTTCAGACACAAAAGAGTGGGTAAAGGAATACCTTGAGACAACTGTATGTACTGTATGCATAGGTGTAAACAGAAGTTGATGGGTCACACAGGGTCGAGAATTTGAAACTAAATATGAACCACGTATCACCCTTCCTTCCTTACTTATTATATACTGGACTGCGAGTCACAGTTTAGACGAGCATCCATCCCCTGAGTGTCTCGTTAAGGATATTCTGGATCGGGGTTCGAATTACTTTTCAATATTTTTCTATGCTTGGAAGATCCCGGCGAGTCGGTCATAACTTTAAACGAAGAGAGTCAACTGTCCTGTTTTGTCTTTACCATTCCCACTTCAAGCCATGAGACATAGTTAACAAGCAACCCTGATTAGGCTACACACACACACACGCACGCACACACATCAGGTATTTTTGTGTGGGTTGATATAAATGAGCGTTATGACACATTCAACTGTATTGTAATATACTTTATTCTGTAATTGGTTTTATCATAGATGTAATTTATAATAATCCATATTGGTATGACAAGTTTATATTAATAATGATCCATGTAAAGATATTGAGCTGCGGTATATATATATTTCATCGTGAACATCAGTTTTCAATGTTGCTTTTGACAACTAACTTGTAATGTTAATATAGTAAGTACTACATGTATGAATAAAATCATGACAGAATTGATAATTTTCTTCTATAAATAATCAAATAACTGTAAGACTAGAACTGTATTTCACAAACAACTCTCCGTCAGTTTTATGAAAAAAAAAAAAAAACTACTACAGTAATATAGACATTTCCTCTTCCGATGAATTTATAGCTCAGCCACATCATTGCACAATGACACTCGTGGTTTGTGTGTGTGTGTTTGTGTGTGTGGGTTTATGGTGGTAGGAGGGGTGGTGCCACTGGTGTATGGTAGTGTAAGGAAGGCGTATAGGGCCAATGTTCTCAAAGCTTCAAATGAACAGAATAGGATAAATATCAGAGGCGAAGTTGTGACGGCAATGTGTGAGTTGGACCACTGAACCAAACAGTTAGTCATCAGTGAGATACTCTAGATATGGATACTGGTCCAGGCAGTGACTCCCATGCAGTCCAGTATATAAGGCCAATACGGGGTTCATATAGTCTCGACCCTGGCTGGACCACCAACTTCTGTCCACGCCTGTACCAGTATATATTATAATTTTCTTCCTTGTCCTTGCCCCCCCCCCCCCCCGACCCCATCCTACACACAAACACTTCCTGCTCCATATTGCAACATCAACTAGATCACTAATTATAAAGCAATGGTCACAACACACCCTGTCATGCCCTCTACTACAAAAACACACACTTAGAAAAAAACACCCCTCCCTCCTTCCTACACACACACACACACAGGCAGGCAGGCAGCGTACCATAAACACACACACACACACACACACATACACACACACACACAGGCAGGCAGGCAGCGTACCATAAACACACACACACACACACACACATACACACACACACACAGGCAGGCAGCGTACCATAAACACACACACACACACACATACACACACACCGTACCATGAAATACACACATACAGACACACACAGACAACGTACTATGAAACACACACATGCACACACACACAGACACCGTACTATAAACGCACACACACACACACAGGCACTATACACTAAAAATAAACACACACACACACACACACACACACACACACAGCATCAATTAGATCACTATGAAAGGAATGGTGGTGAGCGAGATGGAAAAACTTGTCCTATCAATAAATAAATAAATAAATAAATACATTTTTTTTTTCCATGAGTTACAATATCCTGCTTTTAAAAGGTGATGAGGTAGTGGTGGTAAATCTGGAGCAACTGATTCCTCCAAAGTATTCCAAGCCACAAAAAGACACCATTAGTATTGTACGTTTGGTTCTGTTGAGTGGCATATTTTGGTGGAATCAAGGCAGTCCATCCATTGTGTACAGTTTATTATTAAAAGGGCGTGTGTTACCCAATTAACTATGCCGGTGTGTTTGTTGCTTGTTCATCTGATTTCTGCTTCTTTCTCTCTCTCTCTCTCTCTCTCTCTCTCTCTCTCTCTCTCTCTCTCTCTCTCTCTCTCTCTCTCTCTCTCTCCAAATATAATCCCCATGACCTTTTCAGTGTTTTGATTGTCATTATTATTATTAGACTTGTTTGTGTGTCCTTGTGTGTGAGTGTCCTTGTCTGTGTGTCTGTGTGTGTGTAATGTACGTACGTATGTATATGTGCTTGATTGTGTGTGTGTGTAAAGTACATAAATACGTGTGTGTAATGTACATACTGTACTGTACTACAGTATGTGAGTATATGTACTAGCATTATGTGTGTATGTAGGTGTTAAAAGGTGTATTATTATTAGTCGTGTGTGTAGGTGCGTATACTTTTTATCTGTGTGCGCATGTGTGTGATCATAATTGATGCTGATATATATATATATATATATATATATATATATATATATATATATATATATATATATATATATATATATATATATATATATATATATATATATATAGTGATAGAGATACAGTTGCCTGACGAAGTTCACTAAGGTCTGACAGGGTTCAGGGTTGGACCACATATTTTATAATAACATAAAGTATTATATATTATACATTAAGTTAACATTTTGTACTATAATTATTCAACATCCATATAATTGTTAGAACATTTGTTACATATCTTTCATGTGACTGGAATAAACACATAGTCCAGACTTAATAAACTTGGCCAGGCAACTGTAGGCTACATTTAACTACTATTTCTAGGCATCATAAATATGGAATACAAAAGAAAATATTTGTACAGATGCATGACACAGGAATTTGTGTTACAGCCCATGGAGGTAGAAAATGCTCACCTCTCTTCCCAATACGAAATTTTTTATCGACCAATATGATATACCAGAAGAAAAATATAATGATGTGTGATGGTAAAGATAATCAACTACTACTGGATACAACTCACATGTAATTATATAGAGAAGGACAAACATCTTTCCCCTGGGCTGTACCATGAATTCCTGTGTTCATCTCTACAATATACCGAACGTTCCATTAAAAGTTGTCATTTCATATTTTGCTACCTAAATATACATACATACATACATACCATTAACACATACATACATACATACCACATGCATACATACATAATATACATACTGTTCATATATACCATCAACACATATTATACATTCATACGGTACACACATATATACCATCAACACATACATACATTGTTATATATATATAATTTTGTTACATGTGTGAAAGTTGTCATAATATATACCGCTGTTTTGCCTTGACCTTCTGACATAATATGACCTATAACATTATATTATGAGATAGACCACGCCCTCATTGGATATCTTACTTGTATACAAATTTAATGATAAAAATACACATACATACATACATACATAGGCTACATACATACCCCATTCATACATACATGCATACATATTACATATTGATATATTATACATACTGATAAAATATACATACATACACACATGCTGATCCATATATACATACATATTATATACCGGTACTGATATAACATACAAACATACTTACTGATATAATACACACACACACACACACACACACACACACACTTGATCTTGCTTGTAAGACCTTGTAGGACGAGAGAGAAAGTGAGATAAAAGAGATGGATTGATTGATGGATATTAGGCGCCGCAACATCTAGGTCCTATAGCGCCAGAAAAAGGGTGATAGAGAGGTGTGACAGCAAGCAGGAAGGAAATGAAAAGAAAAGAGGGACAGTTGAAGAACTGAAAGCTAGTGACTGGGGCCGAAGGGGCGCCAAAACCCTATAAGTATTGCCCACATTACTACAGGCAATAACCCCCTATGGGGAGATAAAAGAGAGAAAATGAGATAAAATAGAGAAGGGACAGTCAACACACACGAGGTAAACAGAAGGACAAAAGGAAGGGACAACTGAACGAATGGAAGGAACTAGATCGGGTCCAAAGGGGCGCCCAAACCCAAAAATGAAGTATTGCCCTCACCAGCAATACCACAATACGAAAGAGAGAGAGAGAGAGAGAGAGAGAGAGAGAGAGAGAGAGAGAGAGAGAGAGAGAGTGGTTTGACAAGGAATCAGGCTAACGGTACAGATATTCACTCCATCCCTCCCTCCCTTCCTCCCTGGCTTCTCCTATCCCCCTCCTTTACTCCCTTCCTCCCTGGCTTCTCCTATCACCCTCCTTTACTCTCTCCCTCCCTCCTCCTCTCTCCTTCCCTCCCTGGCTTCTCCTATCCCCCTCCTTTACTCCCTCCCTCCATCCCTCCTCACTTCTTCTCTGGCTTCTCCTATTCTCCTACATCCCTCCCTCCCTCCTTCCCTCTCCTATACATCCCTCTACACCCCCCTCTCCCTCCCAGGCTTATCCTATCTCCCTTCCCCTCCCTCATTCCCCCTTGTCAACCCCTCCTTCCCTTCGTCCCTCCCCTTCCCCCCCCCCCCCCTTGCTATTCCTCTCTCCTTCCTTCCTTCCTTCCTTCCTTCCTTCCTTCCTTCCTTTTTCATTTCTTTCTGTGTTGATTAAGTAAAGTGTTAGAGGTCCATATTTTTTTTAATTTTCGTTCGTGTGAGTGTGTGTGTGTGTGTGTGTGTGTGTGTGTATTGATGTATGTGTGTGTATGTGTGTGTGTTTAACTTTTACACCTCCTAAACCGTGTGTGTGTGTGTGTGTGTGTGTGTGTGTGTGTGTGTGTGTGTTCTATTTTAATTGTTAAGTACAGAGGGTCAGAGAGGTCCATTAGTTTCAGTTTCGTTCGTGTGTGTGTGTGTGTGTGTTTGACATTTACTCCTCCAGAACCTGTGTTTGTGTGTGTGTGTGTGTGTGTATGTGTGTGTGTGTGTGTGTGTGACCTTTACACCTGAACCATATGTGTGCGTGTGCTCGTGAGTTAAATTAAATAAAAACAAGTTAGTGGTCCAAAATATTTTCCAATTTCGTTCACGTGTGAGTGTGTGTGTGTGTATGTGTGTAAAAAATAAATAAAATAGAGCTCCAAGATATTCTTCAATTTCGTTCACGTTTGTGTGTGTGTATGTATGTGTGTGTATGTGTGTAAAAAATAAATAAAATAGACCACAATATTTTTCAATTTCGTTCACGTGCGTGTCTGTGTGTGTGTGTGTGTGTGTGTGTGTGTGTGTGTGTGTGTGTGTGTGTGTGTATGTGTGTGTGTGTGTGTGTGTGTGTGTGGCCTTTACACCTTCTGAACCGTGTCAAGATCAGTCAGGTCATTGCGTCACAAGACCAGTAAAATTTTGCATAATCGTCAGAGCAATCCAAAGTGATGCGGTACTTTCTTATTCGAGTGGTAATATTATTATAACCTAACAAACACTAATGGTGGCAACTGTACTATTGTTTGGCCTCAAGAATTCGTACACACGCTGTTGTTGTTTTCGAGAGTTTAAAATATATTGAAAATGTAAGACTACGTGACTGCAATACAACATTATAAATAGGTTTGTTGTTGTTTTGCTCATCACAGAGTCACTTGGTAGACCATTCATTGCAGTACTTCCACAATAATGAATTCTCCTTCTATATATTCTGTGTGAGAATTCTTGTGGCTAACTGGACATACATCCCTGTGTATTGTAAATCTATATATGAGAAAGTTGCTACCATTTCGTCACGTATATATGAATAAGGGATGAAAGACCTTGTAGGATGAGGGAGAGGGTCATATGAAAAGTGGGACAGCAAGCACGAAGGAACAGAAGGATCGAATATATGTGCAGCAAACATGAAGGAAATAGTAGGAGAGGAAGGACAGCAAACACAAAGACAGAACATAGAAGGAAAGGAGAGATAGCAAACACAAAGATAGAAAATAGAAGGAAAGTAGAGATTACAAAAATAAAGATAGAAAATGGAAGGAAAGGAAGGACAACAAGCACAATTAAAGGAAACTGGTTTACAACCCACACAGACACACACATAGACATACATACATACATACACGTTAACTTTCTTACTCACACACTCACTTTTTCACATCCGTAAACACTCACTATCACTTTCTAGCATACACACATTCTTTCACTTTCTTACATAGGCTACACACATACTCTCTCTCTCTCTCTCTCTCTCTCTCTCTCTCTCTCTCTCTCTCTCTCTCTCTCTCTCAGCAGGCCTATAGCACAGTTTTCTTTTATTCCCTTCATCACCTAATCTTTATTTTTGTGACATATAAATCTCTATCAAATAATTCAGATCTATGTCATAATAAATCAAATCTATGTCAAATAAACTATGTCATAATAAATCAAATCTATGTCAAATAATCTATGTCATAATAAATCAAATCTATGTCAAATAATGTATGTCATAATAATAATTTCCATTGCAAAATCAGAACATTAGTTGGAGAAACCTGATTAACAACAGCTTGCAATAATAATAATTAGGGGTCAGTACTGCATGTGTTGGTTAATCTGGC
The DNA here is from genome assembly GCA_034508575.1 of Petrolisthes manimaculis. Classification (NCBI taxonomy): domain Eukaryota; kingdom Metazoa; phylum Arthropoda; class Malacostraca; order Decapoda; family Porcellanidae; genus Petrolisthes; species Petrolisthes manimaculis. The sequence goes on from JAWZYT010003353.1 coordinate 8,659, forward strand.
CAAGCAACTGATTCCTCCAAACAACTATTCCAAGCAAGCAACAAAACACCATCACACTATTTTTGGATCGACTGTTAGGATCCTGGCATACTTTGGAGGAATCAAAGCACTCCAATAAAAAAACAAAAATAATAGTAATATTAATAATAATAATAATAAAAAGAGTATATTATTATTATTACCCCTTTTATTTATGAGGGTGCAGGAATAGGGGGACAGGCTTAGGGGGTAGGGGGTTTAGGGGGGTGCGGGAGTAGGGGGACAGGCTTGGGGGAGGGGGGGTTAGGGGAGTGCGGCGGGAATAGGTTACAGGCTTTCAACCCACCCCAAAAATGTCCCCCTATTCCCGCACACCCACACACCCACACCCCAGTCCCTCCCCAAGCCTGTCCCCTACCCCCGAACACACACACCCCAGTCCCTCCCCAAGCCTGTCCCCTACCCCCGCACCCCCTTAAGTATTCATGCAGTAAGGATATAGGGGTGTGATCTGGAGGCCTATACTGATTCCTCCAAACGATGTCAATAAAACAGATTCTCTCTCTATAAATAAATACTGATGTGGTTCTGTTTCGTGGCTTATAAGTTTGAAGGAATCATTGAATCACAAATACAACACAAACACAAAAAATACTCTCTTTATTGGGGGCTGCTTTCCAATCCTGTTTACCATTGTGTGTGTGTGTGTGTGTGTGTGTGTGTGTGTGTGTGTGTGTGCTTTGAGAGTGAGAAAATGAGAGTAAATGTGTGTGTGCTTTGAGAGAGAGTGGGAGTAAATGTGTATGTGATTTGAGAGAGTGTGAGAGTATATGTATGTGTGCTTTGAGAGAGAGTGAGAGTAAATGTGTGTGCATTTTGAGAGAGAGGCATGGCATGTGTGTATATATTTTAATAACTTTGTATGTGTGTATTTTAATGACTGTATGTATCTCAAAAACAGTATGTGTGTATGTATCCTAATAACTTTATATGTGTATTGTGTGTGTATATATATATATCCTAATAACTTTGTATGTGTATTTTAATGAGTGTATTTTTGTGTTCCCAGGTTGGCTATGGTTGTGTGTATTAGTGAGTTTAATAGTAAGGGGGGCAACACTCCCTACTCCTACACCACACCAAGGTAAGATTATTAGTTGTTTTGTTGTTGTTCTCCTTGTGTTCTCTCTTTGTGTTATATGTTTATACAAGACAGAATTTAAATAAAAAAAAAATATACAAGACACAAATACAATCACAGACTTTTATACAAGTCAGAATTTATAACAAAAAATGTTTTCTTATACAAGTCAGAATTTATAAAAAAAAAATGTTATACAAGACACAAATTTTTATACAAGTCAATATGTATTTTAAAAAATGTATACAAGTCAGAATTTATATAAAAAAAAAAAAATTATACAAGACAAAAATGATAAAAAAAAAAATGTATAAAAATCAGAATTTATATAAAAAAAAAATATACAAAACAAAAATGATAAAATAAATGTATACAAGTCAGAATTTATATAAAAAAAAAAATTGTGTACGCAGGTGTGAATATGGAAGACGTGTCAGTGACTAGAATATTGGACTACCTGGACCTGGAGAGTTTAGATGCCAGAGACCCCCGTTTGGTTCAACCCCAAGGACTCACACTCACTAGTCACTCAGGGGATCAACTCGTCTTTACTAAGGAGAGTCAGGATGGTGAGTCAGTTAGTTAGTTAGTTAGTTAGTCTGTCAGTTGTGTTGGTATTTTTTTTTTTTTTTTTTTTTTTTTTTTTTTGTAATTAATGAGAGTGAGATTTATTTTATTGTTTTTTTTTATTTGTTATTTTATCGAATCTTCTGTTACTTAATTTTTTTTTTTTTTTTTTTTTTTTGTATTTTCATCATTACATTGAATTTTCTTATGTTAATGTATTGTTTGGTTTTATACTGTTTTTTTACCATCACCTTGAATTTTCTTTTGTTAATGTTCTATTGTTATTGTTGTTGTTGTTGTTGTTATTGTTGTTGTTGTTTTGTTCTGCAGGTGTAGTGACAGTGAATGGTATACCAGTCAATGGGTTCACTTCACTACAAGACGGAACAGAGGTTTACACACTCGAGCACTTCATGGCACTGAACCGAAACAGAATGAACGAAGCACTACAACGACTCAACTCACAAAACTCAACCGAAGCACCCAGCCAGAAAAGCAGAATGAACGAAGCATTTAACTTACTCACTTCCCAACCCTCAACTGAAGCACCGAAACAACGAAGCAGAATGAACGAAGCATATCAACGACTCAATATCCAACCCTCCTCAACTGAAGCACTGAACCAACGAACCGAAACAGTGACCCGAAAAAGAATGAACGAAGCATATCAACAACTCACCTCTCAACCCTCAACTAAAGACGAACCCCGAGGAAAGAGTCTTGGTAAGGATTGGATGTAATATTTCACTTTGATTTATAAGAAGGGAGAAGATCCTTGTGCTACTTATTGTATGGTTGGCCACAGAAATTCTTATACAGGCTATGATATGGAAAGAGAGGTCATTATTCTAGAAGTACTGTAATATACACAGACTATATGGAAAAAGAGGTCATTATTCTGTAAGTACTACAGTGAATGGTCAACCAAGTGACTCGGTAAACCTAACGATGATAATGTTGTATTGGAGTCACATGATCATACATTGTATACATGTTGTAAACCCTTGAAAACAACAGCATGTGTACGAATTTCTGTGGCCAACTGTACATTAGAGCACCTCAATTCCTCCAATGAAAGTGTGCCAGGAAACAGCATCTTGAGATTGACAATAATAACGTTGGCTTGTTGTTGCTGGGAAATATTTGGAGGAATTAGGTTACTCCAGATTCACCACGTGCACCCGCACCTCCCAACCCCCCCATTCAAGCCTGTCACCCTACTCCTTCAACCACCAAAACCCCCCGCACCCCCCTAAACCTAAGACCCCCCCCCCAAGCCTGTCCCCCTATTTCCGCACCCCCTTAAATGAAATGAAGCATTGTTGTGTAAATAATTGTTGTTAATTAAGGGGAGATTATCTTGTTGGTGGAGTGGAAGGTCTCTGATTCCTCCAAACTAACCCACGAAACAGATCTCCTCTTCTAGTACAACATTGAGGATGTGTGTGTGTTTTGGCATTGTTAGGAGGAATCAGAGACCTTTCTATTTACCAACAAGAGAATCTCCCTTTAAGGACCCAAGTGATGTAGTCAGAAACCTGGAGGATAGTGCATGAGTCCTTCAAACATCGCCACGAAACACACACACTCACTTACTGTACAGTCACGAGTACTAATAAGTATACAGCTTTGGTTGAAGATTTGACTAGACCAATTTTGACTAATTTAATTTCAATGGAGATCTTATTGTGCATTTATTTATTGTCTCTTTGTGCATTTATTTATTGTCTCTAGGTATTCGAAGCACACCTGTATACTTATTAGTGCTTGTGACTGTACATTGGTGAAGTTTGTTTCGAGGCATAGTCAGGAGGAATCAGAAGCCACCAGGACTCTAACGCAATCACAGGGATCCTTAATTTTTACCTTAATTTTGAAGTATACATTATAATACTCATAATTATCATTCCTTTTCCTTCCTTACAGTTCCAAGTAGAAGTCAACAACGTCAACAAACTCTGTCTCGCCTTCCGTTATCCACTCGCAGACACCAGTTCACCTCCCCTCTCAGTTTGTCCTCAATCATGACACCACCAGCCTTCCCGTTCCAGCAAGAACATAAGGCAACACAAGAAGCAGCTCCTGAGTTCCTGCAAGCACATGAAACAAAACAAGAAGTAGCTACTGAGTTCCTGCAAGCACATGATACAACGCTAGAAGCAGCTCCTGAGTTCCTGCAAGTACATAAGGAGGCAACACAAGATGCAGTTACTGAGTTCCAGCAAGCACTTAAGACAACACAAGAGGCAGCTACGGAGTTCCTGCAAGCACATGAGATAACACAAGATGTAGATATGGAATTCCAACAAGCACACAGCTCAACACAAGAGCATCCAAGCATGCAATTGGAACCACTAAATGATCAGAATACAACTGCAATTGAAAGTACGACTGCTGCATTTGAAAGCACCACCGAAGCAACAGAAAGCACGACCACTGCAACTGAAGGCACGACCACTGCATTTGAAAGCACGACCACTGCAACTGAAGGCCCGACCACTGTATTTGAAAGCAGCACAACTACTCCAAGCACCACCGAATCTGAAACTCAACCTTCCACCCCGACAGATTACGACAACACCGATTACTATGACGACTATTACTACTACTACGACGACCCCCACCACCACCACCACCCCGACGACACACTCACCACCCTGCCAGACCACTCCGACGACCACCACCACAAAGTAACAGAAGAGATAGGACTCACGACTTTGGCCTACTCTGCCGACCACGTATATGAAGGAGTGTCAGAGGCTCCACCAAGTCTTTCAGAAAGTGATGTAGGTATTCTCTCAGATGTTATTGGAGAGAAGAGAGTAGGAATGGATAATAATGGAGATAGAGTAGAGAAAGAGGTTGTAGAGAAAGATGCCACCTCAACACTCTCAAATGTTGGAGAGAAGGGAGAGAAAAATACCACCTTCTTCTCCGATATCGTACAGACCATAGAGGGAATATTTTTTGAAGCAATGCACTCAGAATCTGAATCGAAACAAGGAGCAACAGTGGCGAATGAAGCAGCACAGAGAGTCGAGACCCAGAAAGATTCAATACCCGTGACCGAAACCGAAGTACTAACTGTGGAGACGATAGATTTCCGAGCGCCGCACGAGTCGGAAACATTTTCTGGTTTCGAGACAGATGAACCAGTTTTTGAGATATTGAGACCAATGAAAGAGAATGAATCACCTGCTATAATAAAGACAGAAACTCCAATGTATGACACGGAAGCTCCAATGTATGACACAGAAGCTCCAATTTACGACACTGAACTTCCATTGTATGACACAGAAGTTCCAATGTATGACACGGAGGCTCCAGTGTATGACACGGAAGCTCCAATATATGACACGGAAGCTCCAATTTACGACACTGAAGCTCCATTTTACGACACTGAACTTCCAATGTATGACACAGAAGCTCCAGTGTATGACACAGAAGCTCCAGTGTATGACACAGAAGCTCCAGTGTATGACACAGAAGCTCCAGTGTATGACACAGAAGCTCCAATGTATGACACAGAAGCTCCAATGTATGACACAGAAACTACAATTTACGATACAGAATCTCCCATTACCCCAATATATGACACAGAAACTCCAGTGTATGACACAGAAACTCCAGTATATGACACAGAAACTCCAACTTACGACACAATTACCCCAATATATGACACAGAAACTCCAATATATGACATATTTACCCCACTATTTGACACAGAAATTTTAAATATTGAAGAAAATATACCACTAATTGAAGAAAGGGTACCAACAATTTTAGTTGAAGAAAGGGTACCTCTACTTGAAGAAAGAGTACCACTAATTGAGGTACCACTAACTGAAGAAATTGTACCACTAATTGAGGTACCACTAATTGAAGAAAGGGTACCACTAATTGAGGTACCTCTACTTGAAGGAAGGGTACCACTAATTGAGGTACCACTAATTGAAGAAAGGGTACCATTAATTGAGGTACCTCTACTTGAAGAAAGAGTACCACTAATTGAGGTACCTCTACTTGAAGAAAGGGTACCACTAATTGAAGAAAGAGTACCACTAACTGAAGATATGCTACCACTAACTGAAGAAAGGGCACCACTAATTGTGGTACCACTAACTGAAGAAATGGTACCACTAATTAAAGAAAGGGTACCACTAACTGAAGACATGGTACCACTAACTGAAGACATGGTACCACTAACTGAAGACATGGTACCACTAATTAAAGAAAGGGTACCACTAACTGAAGAAAGGTTACCACTAATTGAAGAAATGGTACCACTAACTGAAGACATGGTACCACTAACTGAAGACATGGTACCACTAACTGAAGACATGGTACCACTAACTGAAGAAAGAGTACCACCACTAATTGAAGAAAACATACCACTAATTGAAGACATTATACCTCTTTTAGACGAAGGAAAACTAGTGATACAGATTGACACAACCACAACAAACCCAGAGACAATATTGACGACAGCAACAGAGACGAATGTGGGAGATTCCAGAGTGACAACAGAGATTTCAGATGCAGTGAAAATGATAGCAAGGACCTCTCATTCCTTTAATGATCCTTATATCACACACTCAGAGGCAGAAACAACAACAGATGAGTCAGGTATGGTATGAAAATATTTTCTTGGTTAAGTTAGGTGAGGTGAGGTGAGGTGAGGGTAGGTTTGGTAAGGTTAGGTTAGGTGAGGTTAGGTTAGGTTAGGTTAGGTTTAGTGAGGTGAGGTGAGGTGAGGTGAGGTTAGGTAAGGTTAGGTTAGGGTAGATGAGGTGAGGTTAGGTTAGGTTAGGTTAGGTTAGGGTAGGTTAGGTTAGGTTAGGTTTAGTGAGGTGAGGTTAGGTTAGGTTAGGGTAGGTGAGGTGAGGTGAGGTGAGGTTAGGTTAGGTTAGGGTAGGTTAGGTTAGGTTAGGTTAGGTGAAGTGTAGGTCATTTAAATATGATATAATAATCAGTTTCTTGATTTAGAATATATTGATATTAGGGCTGAAAAAGATCATCATTGTAAACTTATATAATTATAGACTTGACTGATTTCCATTTGATACTAAACATTATTGCATAAATATAAAAAAACAATTATGTATATATAGCCTACTATTTTTATTACAGTGACACATAGCATGCAATACAAGTTACTCATTAAACATGATTTATTTAAGGGGGGTTAATACACTTTTGATACATTGGAGCGCCTTAATTCCTCCAAAGCATGCCAGGAAACAGGACCACATTTACGAAAACAAGTTGCATGGAGGAATTAATTGCTCCAGATTTACCACCACTGCCCGACCTACCACCTTAAGGGGAGAGTATACTTTTGTTACATTGGAGTGCCTTAATTCCTTCAAAGTATGCCAGGAAACAGGACCAGATGAACAAATATAATGGTGTTCTGTTGCTTGGACTAGTTTGAAGGAATCATTTACTCCAGATTTACCAACACTATACTTCCCCCTTAAATATTGACACTCGCAAAACACTATTAATATATAATTTTAATAGATGCTGACATTCGTTAAACATGACAATAATTTACATAAGCCCTTTCTTTTTAGCTGATATTAGAAAACTCTTTTACACGTCCTTTATATAAACTATTTCTGCATTACTTACTGGATTTTTATTAATGCCTACAATCTACTTTAATTAACCATTGCATGCATCATAATATTTCAAACCTTTATTTACATTTTCTTTTCTTAATCACCTTTTTACATATTAATCTTCTTTCGATAAACACCATTCAACCTTTGTTTACATCATTTACATTAGTTTTTGTTTACATCATTTACATTAGTTTTTGTTTACAACTTTTACATAGACATTTTAAACCATTAAACACAATTCACAATAACTATTTTTCCATTAACTTTTTTACATCTTCCATATGGGCAGTTTCATACGTTAAACACAACTTACATTAACTCTTTTTACACTTTTTACACTTTTTACACTTTTTACACTCATTTACATTCATTAACGGGATAGCATACGTTTTGGTAAATATGGAGTAAATGATTCCCCCCCAAAAATATGCCAGAAAACAGGACCATATGAACAAAAATAATGGTGTCCCGTTGCTTGGAATAACAAGGAGGAATCAACTACTCCAGATTTACCAGCACTACACCACCCTCTTAAATAAATGGGGAAATGTGTGTTATGGGTGAATTAGAAGGACTCTGCTTCCTCCAAACTATGCCACGAAGCAGCAGTATTTAGTAACATTAAAATTGAGTCCGTCTGGTTTCTAGCATGGACTAGTTTGGAGGAATCAGTAGCCCTCAAAATAATCAACAAAACACTATCCCCATTTTATTTAACAACCATCAACATCAACAACAACAACAACAGCAACTATTTAAATTAAGCACCAATAATATTCTACATCAACCATTTTATCTCATACAGGATTTTTACAACAACAACAAACATTTTCTCTCATGAGATTTTTACAACAACAACAACAACAAACATTTTCCCTCCTACAGGATTTTTACAACAACAACAACAACACCAACAACAAACATTTTCTCTCATAGGATTTTTACAGCAAAGAACATGTCCCTCTTACAGGATTTTTACCACAACAACAACAACAACAACAACAAAATTCTCTCTTATAGGATTTTTACAACAACAACAACAACATTTTCCCTCTTACATAAGTTTTACCACAACAACAACAACAACAACAGCCATTTTCTCTCTTACAGGATTTTTACAACAACAAGACGAAGAAGAGGGTGAGAACATCTTAGCCCAACCCTCCACCCTACAGGAGACCATAATATCTGACCTCATGAGTCTCACTACAACAACACGTGAGGGAGGTCGTCGTGTTGTCCCAGCCATCCCACGCTCTCTGTCCACCTCGGGCCTCTCACTGCTTGGTCTGTGGCGCTATGCAATCTCGGAGCAACAGGTCAATATGTCACCTCAAGATTACCAGCATATCGGTAAATAGTATTGTTATTATTATTATTATTATTATTAGTAGTAGTAGTAGTAGTATTTTTTCTCTTATGATTATTATTATTAGTAGTAGTATTAACTTTTATCTATTATGATTATTATTATCATTATCATTACTATCATTATTATTATTATTTTTCTATTATCATCATCATTAAT
>JAWZYT010003353.1:25000-97500 GCA_034508575.1 Petrolisthes manimaculis
CCTTCAAGTTCCACTCCATTGTAATAAAGTTAATTATATATTGATTAATGGTTGATTATGTTATTCCTTCAGTAATTATGATAATACTTAACGATAAATAATGGAGTAACTGATTCATCCAAATTATTCCAAACAACAGGCCATCATTATTATATTGTTCATCTGGTCCTGTTTCCTGACATACTTTGGAGGAATCAAGGCAACAGTGTCATTGTACACACACACAAACACAGCAGCTGTTCTATACAAGAGCTGTGGGCATACACAACTCATACGTGTTCATATGCACTGGCTGATATCAGTATCATGAATGAGAAGAAATATAGTCAGAGGTATAGTTGCCTCAAAGTATTTCTTTACCCTCTCCCGTGGCTGTGGAGTATATAGGCTACATGTGGCATCGTTGGACATGTTCAGATCACATTTGAAACAGTATAATATCTCTTCTTATACATTATTAACATTGAAGATTCCGAAACAGTGATTCATTGTGTTATCCTTAAATATGATTCAACATGGAGATTGGTATCATTCATAAATGTGACTCTAGTATTGCTACGTTGCCACATCTATTCCACACACAAAAGAAGGGGTAAAGGAATACCTTGAGGCAACTGTACCATTCTGCGTAGTGAAATTATTCCAGATTCAAAGGTATGATGAAAATTTGTATACTAGGTGAAGGGTTTCAATTTTCATGAGCATAAACAGGCTCATCCATAATGGGTGGGCAAAGGGTGGCACTGCCCTCACTATCACGTTTTTCTCATTCATCTTCGCCCCAAACTATGCCACGAAACAACAGATCCCTTATTAGTACCATTGTGTGTGTGTGTGTGTTTTCTGGTATAGTTTGGAGGAATCAGTAGCCTTCCAATTCACCCACAAGATAATTTCCTCTTAAAGGACCCTGTGATCGTGTATGAAAATTGGAGGCTTCTGATTCCTCCTCACCATGCCACGAAATAAACAAGCTCCTTCCATATGTGTGTGTGTATACGATGGTGTGGTACTGTACGACGGCTCTGTTGTTTGTCCATGGAGCCACCATGCCGGTATCACACCATCGTATACAACGAGACAGTCAGGGAGCCATATATGTAGTAAATAAATTCACGCATAAATTGATGAGTTCCGGAAATTATTATCATTGGAATTCCACCCGAACTAGGCCATAATAGGCCATGTAACTCGGTACGTAGGCTGGGGGGAATAAAAACTGTTAATTAATTCCTCATAACTTAGCAAAGAGACAGACTTCAGCAGCAGGCTGGGACTTAATTCGTGAGGACCTAAAAAACATTCTACAATATTCTAGGTACATCCAGAAATTTCTACGAGTGCTTGCATGCAACTCCTCCTTGAAGCGCTATATATATATCACATCTTCCCCAGCCTACAAGGTTGCTATCCTTGCTCTTACAACCGGGTACCTAATTACTGCTAGGTGAACAGGGACATAAGGGGCTGAGTAAACTGGTCCAACAATTCCAACCTGGGATCTCTCACTTGCGAGGCGAGTGTGCTAACCTAACATTACACCATCTGGCAGAAGTTCAGAACCCATGCACTGTATCAGAGATAAAATTATATTATTTGACTAAAAAAATCGTAAACTGTTTGCTGATTACAGTAAATAATATGAAAACATTTGTAGGTATATTATAAATATTTGTGGATTTTTTATGGGTGAAATGCCTTTGTGAGTAAAACTAGAGTCGAAAGTGGCAACACTGTTCATCGCGCAGACCTGGCAACACTGCTGCCTCCCTTGTTGTTGTTGAGTGACGGCAGGGTTGCCAGGTCTGTCCTTTTTAGGACAATCTGTCCTTTTTGAAGTCCGTTTGTCCTACATATTTCATGGGAAAAAGGACAGGCCGAAACTGTCCTTTTCTGTCCTATTTTCGAGGCATTCATAGAATAATTATACATATATGTATTATTGGCACACACAAGACGAATATGAAATATTTTAATTTTCCGGGAGAGGGATAGTGGCGAGTGCAGGCGGCACAAGGGATAGGGAGGTGGGTACCAGCCTACTGGAACTCATGTGAATTAGCCCTTATGTAAATAGTCCGTAAGGACGAATGTTGCTTATAATAATGAGGAGTTTTCCGCCTTCCGAACGCTACGACGGGATGAAATTCTAGTTGCGTGGTGCACCGGACTGACCACGTCCAGGACGGGACGAAGGCCCGGGCCCCGGCAGGCCCTGGCCCTGCAACAGCAGTAGTCTGAGTTTAGTGATAGCCGCGGTCAGGTCACGTGTGTAATACTTGATTATATATAAATTTATAGGCTACCGTTTGAGTGTACCAGAAAAGTGTCTCCAACTGTACCAGGGATCGATGTAACTTGGTGCAGTAACGTGATAACGAAGATATATTTTTTATTCCAGGTTATCGTATTCTATAAGTGAGGAGTGCATAATTATAAGGCCACTTTGAGTGAGGAAAATGAAGTCTGCTCCTTCGACGAAATCCTTTCTATTGTGTTTTAAGGCTACAACAATGGGTTAGGTAAGTCCTTTTGTATGTCTACAGTTGTGAGTATATATATAGTGTTTGTCCTATTTTTGGTCTAAATGTCCTATTCCGGAAGCAAGTTTGTCCTATTTCTCCTAGGAGCACCTGGCAACCCTGAGTGACGGTCACTTTGAGTCTGACAGTCGGAGACAGACTGAGTTTGTTGACTTGACAGATCATCATGGCGGACGGTGGAGTGATTACTGGCTCGTCTGTGGATACAATCACCTCCATGTGTTATTATCAGAGCCTTAGGTAAGTCCTTCATGACACACAAACATGGAGTATTCATTCCTGCATTGATGGTGTACAAAGAGAAGAAGGAATATTTTTACAAGTTGCAACTCGATTTCAAAAATTTTACTATTACTTGTTACTTGTTGTATATTCTATGCCCCGCTCCATCAGAAGTTGTGCTCCGCAGGGCTTCCTTCAGTATTATTAAACACTATAATCACTTGTAATACTCATATCATCCGTGTCGTAACACTCAGCGAACAGATGTGTTTTCAATCTTTTCTTAAAAATCGTGCAATTTTCACTTCTCCGGACATTTAATGGCAATCCATTAAAGAGTCTTGGTGCACACCTTTCAAAAGCTCTGAAACCCATTGTCAGATTACTCCTCGGTTCATTTAATCTGTATTGTTCATCACTATGTCTGAGTTCCATGGAGGTATTTACATGAAAACCTCTTAAAAGATTCGTCAAGTACTCTGGTTTTCCAAATGTCAATGCTTGGAATGTTAGAAGACATATCTTGTACACAATCCTCGCCTTTATTGGTAACCAATGTAAGTCAATGAGTGCTGGAGTTATCCTCTCACGAGATGGAAGACCTTTAATTAATCTTGCTGCTCTGTTCATTACGTGTTGCAATTTTCTTAACCGATAGTCCGGTAAACCATAATAAAGAGAATTGCAGTAATCCAGTCTGCTTATGACATAGTTATGAAGAAGCATCTTCACGGTATCCTCATCTAAATATTTTCTGATAAAAGCAATGTTCCTCAAGTGGTAACCAGAAACTTTCACCACTTGATTAATTTGAGCTTCGAATGAAAGATTTTCATCTAGCAGCACTCCTAAATCTTTCACTTTGTTTCTTACATCCAGTGTTTCTTACATCGTAAACTTGAGATATCCAATTTTCTAAGATTGGTCTTCTTTCCAACGACCAAACACTCAGTTTTACTTGGATTTATCTTGTTGTTTCAAATCCATCCAATCCTTAATATCGGACATAATAACACTCAAATTCACCTCTGCATCCACCACATTATTTATAGATAAATAAAATTGTGTATCATCAGTAAATAGTTTGAAGCTGGCACCATGTTTCTCTAATATATGTGATAGTTTGATAGTGTAGATGCAGAAGAGAATAGGACCCAATACACTACCCTGAGGGACTCCTCTTCGTAGGGGTTTATTTCTTGAAAAAGATTTCCCAACCTGTACACAATATGTTCTATCTTTTAAATAACTTTCCAGATAGGCCAATGCATTCCCCTCGACACCTATAGACTTTAGATCATCTAAGAGTATACTATGTACTACTGTGTCAAATGCAGCACTCAAATCAAGCATAATAAGAACACTACACTTTCCTTCATCCATTAACACCAATAGGTCATTTATTACAGTACATAGTGCAGTCTCAGTTGAGTATAGCTGCCTGTTTGCAGACTGACTATCAGGTATAGCCTTCACCTCATTCAAGTGATGCCGTAATTGATCTAAAATTACATTTTCAATCACTTTCGATAAAAAGGTCAGATTTGATACTGGTCTATACAAACCCAGACTCTGAGGATCAAGGTTACCTTTTACAATAGGCTTAATAATAGCCAATTTCTCACTCTCCAGAAAAACATTGTTATCAAAACTTAGGTTAATAATTTGCAGGAACACTTTAAAAATATTGTCTACATTTTTACTCGTTATAACATCCGATATAGGTAAGGGATCATTATCGCAATGAGTTAATTTCACTCGTTGTACAATTTCTTTCATCTTGGGCATACTGATATTTTGAAAGCAAAGTAAAATTTGAGTACTGTACAGTATATCGATGCGTCACATTCAAACACCTTCCCGGAAAGCTTTCCACTATTGTTGCTATTTTATTATCAAAGATATCTAAGAATGTGTTTGCAAGTACTGTACTTCATCAGGATGTCCTTCAGGCAACTTTGGCCGCTTTTTATTACCAGTTAAATTATTGAGTATGACATATAGTTTATTCATGTCTGACCTTGCCTCCTTGACTTTACTAGAGTAATATTGCCTCTTTCTCCGAACTATGAGTCTGTTTTCTTCTCTCCTTGCATGTTGATAATCCCTTCTAGCAATATCAGTGTGTAGTCTACACCAAGCTCTTTCTTTTTTCTTCTTTTCTACCTTTGCTTGTGAAATCTCAGCATTAAACCATGGTGCATGATCTTTCACAATTATTTCCTTTTTAATTACAGGACATATTGCCTTATACAGGTATTTATCTTTAAAAACATGATTATACAAAATCGATACACATCGCACACAATTTCCCGCCTCCTTCATATCATGTTCACAGCTATTTTGCGTGTCTGTTTCCAACCTTCGTATCACGCTGTCAATAAATGTCTCGGGATTGAGTATTTTTTAACTCTGAAAGTGATCCATTTTCTTTACGCCCTCTCATTCATAAAGGGAATTTCAAATTGAACTAACTTGTGAATTGGAGAGTTGTAAAAAGGAAAGAAGAATGGAGGTATAGTGTTCCAGAGTTGACTAGATGTGTGTGTGTTTGTGTTGTGGTGTGTTTTGATGTGGTATGTGTGTTGTAATGTGGTGTGTGTGTGTGTGTGTGTTTTCCAGAGTTGACCAGCTGTGTTTCAAGACTTTGTAAATCCCATTTTAACTTGAACTTCTCTTTCAGTTACTCCTTGAAGTTTTGGATGGAGTCCCAGTTTGAGACATACTTCAAGAAGTTGCAAGAGATGTCCCTGGGCATCAAATTCAACTCGGACATATGGAACAGAAGACGACAAATAAGGAGAGCAAACAAAGACAGTGAGTGAGAGAGTGAGAAGTGTGTGTGAGTCTGAATTATGTGTATTTGTGGAAATGTGGATTATGTGTCTTTGTACAGTATGTGTGTACCCTACTCTTAAAATATATTGTAAGAAAACTCTTACATTGTCCCTCCATAATCCTTGCAGTTATACTCACTACAGTATCCCTATTTCTCCCCTTAAAGCATATCTTGGGGCTCCTAGTATCATTTTGAATAGACTGACTGACACTAGTCTGTCTGTCTCCTACTTTGTAAAATCAAGGCCTATTCTATTTGACCCATACAATATTACTGACAGGGCTACATATTGTACAGTACATACATTAAAACTCCTTGCTATTATTGAATATGTCATTTTTGTAAGTTTTTAATGTACAGTATGTTCAATAATTTACGCTTTCTATGCTTTAAACATTTTTCTAGTGTCATTTATTATAATTCCACAAAATATTAAGTTTAATGTTAACTTTAACACCCTCTACTGTGATTTTTCTTTCATATTGAATATAATTATATTACTTTTTTGGTTATTTATTTGCAGCCCACTCTCCCTACCTGTAACCACTACCTATTACTGTATACTGTATCTGTTTTTGTATCCTCCACACTCACTCACACTTTACTTGCCAACAAAAAACAGATAATTTGGTAAATTGTAAAATAACTTTTTCTTTAAATACCTTGTTTATTTCTTGTAACTTGCGAATTATTATGAAAGTTAGCAGGTTAAATTAACTTGTTGAACCGATACACCCTTGTCTAATGCCACAATAGTAGTTACTGGTATTGTTAGTTCTATTCCTTCATATATAGTTATGTTCCCATTATGCTATTTGGTCATTATAATTCATTTATCATGTTCTCCATTATCATCAAATATTTTTTTACACTGTCAAAGTTTATTGATGCGACTATTGTTTTCCTATTGGTAAATTATTTGTCTACAATATCTCAAGAAGAGAATATTGTTATTGTTGTTGTAGTTCCCCAGACTGTCTGGCCGAGCAGTCCCAAGTCTGGTTGACCGAAGCTGCGCAGATGCTCGGACCCTCAGATGGGAGTCAGGGAGATAGTGAGATCTGTTTCTTTGAAGGCAACAGACGAGGGGTCTGCTGGTTCATAGGTATGTACTCCTGAGCCAACATTCCCCCTGTCTGTTGTCTTCCTTGTTGTGCCACCCAATCGGGCGATCTCGTCAGCTACCCAGAAGGAATGGGAAATAGTAAGAGAGACAGACAGATCAGGCCAGGTTGTGGGAGAGGATGCCAAATTCCTCATTTCTGGATAGAACCAGCCCTCACCAGTGGGAAGGGGTGATAGAAAGGTGGGACAGCATGTATGAAGGAAAGAAAAGGAACAGAGGGATAGTAGAAAAACAGAAAAGGATTAGCCTAAAGAATATTGTTTTCCACTCTACCTTTCCTTGTAAATCCTGCTGCATTATCTTTTCACCACCTGTTTCACTCTATATGTTCCTCTAAACTTTCTTTCACTACTGCCATCATTAGTTGGTATCCCACTTTAGTTAGTGTGATAGGTTTGAACTCATTAAAGGTGTAGTAAACCTTTGGTAAATTAGATTAATTTAATTTCCCCAATGTATGTTAGGAAACAGGACCTGATTAAGTAAAATAATGGTGGCCTATTTCTTGTGTTATGTTCTTTCCAACCTTTTGCTTTATCAGATGGTTATGATATTATCTTCAGTATGTTACCTAATGTACTTAGGAATACTTTACTTGGAGATAAACTTTGAAAAACTCTGGTTTTACACCATCCACACTTGCTGCTTTGTTTTAATTATTCTTTGACATCTTTTCACCTCTTCCTCATCTATTATTTCTTCATTCATATAAGATACACTTTCTTACCATGTCTAAGTGTTGTCAAATTCCTTGACTGCATTAATTTACATTCTTCTCAATTGTTTCATTCTTTTCCCTTCCTCATTTATCTACCTATCATTGTTTCCTTCTGCTTGAGGATCTTCCAGGACTAGTCCAGTTTTCTTTCTTATTCAGTGCTCAGTTTTGATCATCATGAAGAACCTATTTAGGAGGAAATATATTCACTATAAATTTTTCCTGTTAATTTCTATTCCTCAAACATTAAGCTCTAATAAGTATTCATTACTCTGGTATTTATTTAGTGTGTAGGTTTCTGTGGTACTGATGTACACACTTCGTTTATGATTCTTGTGGTTTGCAGTACTTTAAGGGTTTGGGCACCCCTTTGGATTACAAGCAACACCTTTCCTCTAAGTTACTGTCCCTACTTTACTTCTATTTCCTTCTTGCTTGGTGTTCCTCTTCTCTGTCTCCTCCTCCCTTGTGGTGCTTCCTTTTACTTCTGTTGTTAAAAATATTTCCCATAATCTGTTGTTATTCTTTATTCAAGCCATCCTTGAAGATCACTAAATGTGTTTTCAGGCTTCTTTTGTTCATTTTATACTCTTTGAAGATCTCCAAATGTTTGCTTAGGCTTCTATTATTAGTTTTACACTCATTGAAGATCGCTAAAGGTTTTCCCTGGCTAGTTATATTATTTTTGCACTAATTGAAGGTCTCCAAATTTTTACCCAGGCTTCTGTTGTTCATTATAAACTAATTGAATATTACTAAATGTTTTTCCAGGCTTCTTTTATTCATTTTACACTATTAAGATCAAATGATTTCCCATGCTTATGTTATTCAATACCCTCCAAACTAAGTGATTTAATGGGCCTGTATTAAATGATGTGATATATATATAAATGTATTATGTAAAGTTGCTTATTGTATTGTATTTTACAGGTGTTGGTGTGTCAGCAAACCAGCAAAAAATGTACCAAGATGATAACATACACACACACACTGCTCTTAACACTGTATGACAGGTCAGTGATTGATTTTGTAACAGCTTATTGAACAGAGTTAGGCATTAAACTGAGAGATGATTATAGGGTGAGGGTGCCAACAAAGAATGGGTGTGAGGTAACTAACTTTGGGATTTGAGAGGATGGAGGAAGATAATAAGGGAAAGAAAAGTAAAGGAGGGACAGGTCATGATAAGATCTTCAGGGAAAATTAAGAAAGAATGAACATGGAATAGGACACAATAGATCAGAATCAGTGGAGTGAAGATAAATTGAGGTGTGGGGCCGTTGAGAGGGTGTATGTATGTAAAGCAATGAAAAGTATGGGCTGAGTGTGGGATGGTTGAGCAGATGTGTGTACAGTGGAGTGCCTTGATTCCAACCTTCAAATAACACTGAACTATCCCCATAATGCCAACATACATCAGTATGCTAATTTGACTGATAAATGTGAGTGCTGATAAAAAAAATAATTATAATACATTGTTGCAACAAAATCTTGCCACCTGGTGGAACTTTGGCTTATTGGTCTCCCTTATCTCTGTTTATAGTGATGGTGAACAAATCACAGAGGATTGTAGAGACTGAATCAGAAGACTTTGGCCAGGTATCATGGAGTGCATCAGACTACTACTACCTGTCACAAATGTCACAGTCAGCTTCAGCGGATTACCAGGTATTTAACTGTCCATATAATTTGTAATCTCAGGTGATATTGTATTAAACCTTCTCTCTCATTGAAGATCACCAAATATTTTCCCAGGCTTCTGGTATTCATTACCATACAGACTTAAGGTATTTACTTGGCCTGTGTTAAAAGGATAGTGCTAAATTTATTCATCTTATTTCAAAGGTCTACTGTATTATAATTGGTCATCATCAATACCAAATTTAACTTTTTTCAGAGGGTGGGTGACCCCTTATTATTTTTTTCCTTTAGGTATAATACCAGATCATAAAAATCCAGGACTTCTGTGGTGGTGATACTGCTACAATTCCCATCCTTTACAAAACAAGTTTTCCAACTACCATAGTGGTCTATCAACCATACACTTTCCTCCATAGGAAGTTAAGTACTGTAGTGACAATCTTTCTTTTGATGATGAGGTTGTCATTGTTCTTAAAATATTGAAGTGCTGGCTGGACTTGTTGAGTTAACTCGTGTGTTGAGTGGTAGGAAGAGAGCCGAGTCTTACAGTTTTAAATTGTCACATGTAATGAGTAACTAATGTATATTGAATATTTCTAGTTTGTCATAATCCAATCCAGAAAAGAAATGGCAGTTCATGTTAGTGATATTGCTTTTAATGTAGGGATTTTAAATACATTTGACTAATTCTGTTTTATTATTTCTTCACAGGTGGAGGAGGATCAACTCTGTGGGGTGCAGTGGTTAGCACACTCGCCTAGCAGGAATGACAATATGCCCAGCCCACTATGTCCCTGAGCAAGCATTGGTGAGGGCTGGTTCTATCTATAGATGAAGAAGTCTGGCATCCTATAATCACTTCCAAGAGGATCACCCTGACTCCCATTTGGGGGTCTGGGCATCTGCACTGTAGACCTACCACATTCATCCCTACTCTCCTTATACATCATCTTCAATTCTCACACTACAAGACTTTCATCTCTTTCAACCTCATCATTTCCTCTGCAATGTTTGCCTATATGCCTTCCTATTCTTCTACTGCATCTTTCATCTCTTTCAACCTCATCATTTCCTCTGCAATGTTTTTCTATATGCCTTCCTATTCTTCTACTGCATCTTTCACATCTTCTGACCCCCAGGCACTTCATTTCTTGCCCCTTTCATGTCTTGTATCCCACTACCTCTGCTGCCGTATCCTGCAAGTAAATAATATATATTTCAGTAATGAATTTTAATTTCTACATTTAAAAGATCCATATTGGGAATATTGTATTCTATGTAGGTGAGTTGCCACCATTCACTCATCATCACACGTTAAAGTGTAATGTATTACTTAAAGATGTGAAAATGGATGGAATGTGATCTTATAACCATTGTTATTTGTATTCACGCTTGACAAATGGTGCGTGATTTTGTGTAACAGTTCTCATTTGAGATAAGCTAAAGAGTCATATATTGACTTTGAACAAAAACAAAGTATCGCAATGTTTAGCCAGATACTTTTTGGCGAGTGTGTGTGTAGCAGACAGGCAACCTTAATGTTTATTTATGTATATTCCAGTTGCCCATACACAAAACTGGTATGCCTTCCTATTTGTCTGGTAGCTACAACAGAAAGGAATGTGAGCAAAAGTCATAGTTTGTTGACAAGCAGACTAATTATTACTGTGTCTGTCAATAAACTATAACTTTTGCTTACATTCCTTCCAGTTTCATGTGTGGGCAACAGTACATTCTTTCCAACCCCACATCTTCAAACTGTTTCCTGTTTACAACTAGCACAAGAATTGAAAGAATCTATAAATTACCATCATGATGATTGTAAAATGATGCAAGTGAAATGGGAGTGTTCATTTCCTTTCCAAGTTGAACTAAGAAACTATCTAGGCACAGGTGGATTTTTTTGTTTAAATCAAAGTTTGTAGCAGGCAACCTTAATGTATTTGATTGAGCATATTCCAGGTTAGCTATCAAGCTATATGCAATGTAAAACCTGAAGAAATAAAAAGACTAGACCAACACAAACTTATTTGTCATTAACCCCAAGTGAAGATAACAACAAATTTACTAACATCGTAACTACCTGTTACATCCTAACTCCTTAATGGTGCAGAACAACTGAGCTCACCTTTTTCATGGGAAGTGGAAGAAGCTGGATGACAAGGCCAAGTGATGGCAGCAATGATGGGAATCCTCTTTCCTCAGTACTTCAGGAACATCTCTTGGGTAACATTTAAGTAGACCAGGCTGGACAACCCTAGAAATATAAAAAGGGAATGAACATCTGAGGGAAATGACAAATTCTCGCATGGAAATCAGTGGAGTTATCTTTTCTCTAAAAGTCCACTAGATCATTCGAATAAACCAAGCACTTGGCCTTTCATAAAATAACACACTGACTATTGGCAGAACTTACGTCAAGTAGAGGAAAAGGTGAATGAGTGTCAAAGAGGTTGGGAAGACTTTGAGAAGGTATGATAATTATAGTGACTGTTTAAGAAAGCACTGATTAGAAATGACTGAAGCAAACTTGTGTATGGAAGGAAAGATTGGAATTTATATGCTTGTTCTGGCTGTGAACCCAATTCTAACAACAGTTCAATGATTATTACTATCACTCAGCTTGTATGGAGGGTTATTGATGAATTTTGTGGGCTTCAAAGGAAGAGTAAGTGACCCATTTCACTGTGTAATGTCCCTTACTTTGTTATACTAGCAACTATAGTATACTTTTAGTAAATACATTGGATCACCTTTATTTCCCCAAAGTATGCCAGGAAACAGGACTTGATTAACAAAAATAATGGTGGCTTGATACTGGGGATAATTTAAAGGAATTGGCTCCTCCATACTTACAGCAAACACTGTTCTATCTCCTTTACAGATTAATTTCTTTAATATGAGTTACATCCACTTGTTTACTTTAAATGTATAAGTATGAAACTAATAAAATTTTACGGTACAAGATTCATATTTCATGTACAGTTGAGCAAGTAGAAAGTGCAAGAAAAATCTGTCTGTATATGGCAACATCTGGCAGTTGTTTGTAGTAAGCCCTGCTGGTATGTTTATGAATGAATCACTGGAAAACCCAAGCCAATGTAAGGTGGGACTTGACTAGCTAAACTTTGAGTGGTGGTGGTGAAGATGTTGCCCATATACAGGCAGATTTTTCTTGCACTTTGTACTTGCCATTACTGTACAGTTGTGGCACGTTGTCCTTGACCTGACTTCCCCTTACACCCTCGTCAATGTCTCAAGGACTATGTACTGACACTGTACTTGAAGAAATAATACAAGTTCAAATATTAATAATAAGTCTATTAAGAAGGAAACCTCTTTTTGGTACAATGGAGGGCTACTGATCCCACAAAACTATCTCGGGGAAACTAATCACCTCAATATTTTTAATAGGCGGTCTGTTTCATGACACAGTTTGGAGGATGCAACAGACTCTCAATTTACCATCTTGAGTTTCTCCATTTAAATTAACTCTTAGAAAAAAAGTTGAGAAAAAATTGCTTGCTCCAAATTAAATCAAACTTATGATACAATAACAAATTCACCTCCATTATTACTTCAAAAGAGAACTATTCAATTTTTGATTACCGGTACTGTATTTTACAGAGAATAACAAAACACATTATTTGTACCGGTAGTTCAAATCTGACAAATTTTAGGGTCTTGAATTATGAAGTACTACTGGTATACATTTATCATTTTACTTGTCTACTTGAAGAGCAGAGTATTTTTTATTGTAAATTGGAGGGCTACAAAATCCTCCAAATTATGATACAAAGTAGATCTATTAGAAACAGTGGGGTGAATTTGTTTCCTGGGATAGTTTGTAGGTATCAGTAGCCATCCATTTACTAAACTGAGATATTTTTTAATGTCATTCCAGTAACAAAAATGAGCCACTGATGAATTCTTATGGAAAATAATTACATTAGACATACCATTATAATGCAGTACAAGTGAGGCTAGCTGCCTCAGTTCCTTTTTCAACTTGGGTATGTATGTAGCATCACCATATACCACTTAGAAACACACCAGTATCTGTAATAACAAAAATACATTACGGTAGTGCTTCTCTGTTCATCACATTACAAACAGTAAAACACACACCCATAAGAACAGTGGAAAACAAGGGATTTATGGTCCTGGAGTGGTGGCGTCTACGTCTTTGGACCATCCCCCAGGGTATCAAGGCAGGAAGCAGTGGGGGCCAAACCGTCACAATATCACCCAGCCCCCACCAAGGGGGCACAAATTCCTGGGAAGGGCTGTAATAACATCCGGGCGATACCCCTCACACAACACACACAGCTACACATTTTTTCACCACTGAGAAATGATTCTCCAGCTGTCATTTCTCGGCTTCTCCTTCTAGCCGGAGACATCGAAAGCAATCCTGGACCCACCTACAGATACATATGTCTGACATGCTCAAAACCCATCATCTCTAACTAGTAAACAGACAAAGGGTTGAGTTCCTTCAATGTACCTCTTGCAAAAACTGGACGCACTTAACATATACAACACTGGCCTCCAGCAAACGCTACACAAATACATGGACCTATCCCGCATGCCTCACAACAACCCAGCCACATCTCCCACATATGTCTTCATTACCAACATCTATATTTCTAAATGAAGAGAAACTGTCTGTCATGCTATACAAACTGTCATGTGACCACCTACAGCACCAGGAATTCACACACGGAAAGTGGACGTAAACGAGGGGGGACAGAGGATATTTTCGTAAGACGACTCTATTGTTTTTCTATGTAGCCATCGTATCAGTAACATGCCATCGTGTGCACCACAAACGTTCTCGAACAATGAATATAGCACCATATCTCTCCCAGACACCTTAATAGCTTATAAGAGTACACGAATATATTTACAATGTATGTGAGTCATGGTGGACTTACCAGAGATTCGATTTATAATCCACAAGAGTGATATTATGAAGAGACGAGCCGGTGACATCCTTTCCTCCGCCATGTTTATCTGTCAAATGTCAATGAAACCAGGTACCAGTGTTGCCAGGTTTGATTGACGAAATTTCCTCAACTTCAACATCAGAATTTCCCTTTTTACTTCAAAGTTTCTCGGTTTACCCTTGGAAATTGATGTGTTTTTTTATATTTCGTCTGGTAAAAGTTTTCTTGTTTACTCTTGAACAATCTTTATATAACATCACTGTATGAACTTCATTATTTCCTGAAACAGAGAAATTTCCCTGCATCTGGCAACACTGATGGGCACAGTTACCATCAGTGGTGCCAGGTCAGGTTTGCTTGACGAAATTTCCTCAACTTCAACATCAGAATTTCCCTTTTTACTTCAAAATTTCCCTGTTTACTCGTGAATGTTCTTCATAATTATGTTTTCTCTCCCTATGTGGCCTTACAATTTTTCCTAAAACATGAAAAAGTTCCCTGTATCCGTCAACACTGTTCGTTCCTTCTCATCTTTTAATTCTCTTTCTCCAGGGTCTATAAATTATAGGGTCTCTAGGACAAGGCAAATTAGTATTTTAAATTTTGTTTTTTCTTTGTTTGGTTTGTATTTTAGTTTAGCCCAATTACCGTCGTCTTGAATACTAGAGATGGTAGCAGAGTATTAGTCAAGCGTTTGTCCATAATCACTCCCATTAATTTTTTTATGTATAATATACTTCTAAATACATGTATGTAATTTCCTTATTGGGTATTTCCCGGTAGCAGTAGCAAAGTTAAGCAAACAACCAGGTATACTATGGTATAGTACAAGGGGACAGTCTTAGATACCTATTGAAGGGAGTCGAGTTACTGGAGCACGTCATGTAGCCTATTATTTTATATTGTAGTGATGGCAATGACAAGTAAATATATGTATATGCTTTAATTAAACTTATTAGATGTCAATATCAACAGGGAGCTTGAATCAGTGTTTAGAATTTTAGATAGAACCTCTGAATCTCCTATATATTTATTTATAGGTGGCCTGCGATCGTGTATGGGAATTGGGGGGTTTCTGTTTCCCCATGATTATAATATGCCACTAAACACCCTTCTTCCATTATATAGGTGGAGTAGTTGCAGGACTCATATATTTTCTCCAATAATCTGACTACACCACAATACAATAAAGGGCATAAATAAAAGAGCCACGTTTTGTGTGACACATTTATTGTCTTTTTTGGCCTCTGACATAACATGACGGATCTGGCAGGCAGGTGAACCGGTCAGCAGCATCAAGGCCAGACCATACACACACACACACACATGTACAGTCACCAGCCATATTAATTCAAGGGAGTTTAATTTGTTGGCATTTTGGATGGTCTCTCTGATTCCTCCAAACTATATAGCTACGAAACAGATCTCTCGTTAAAATAACATTAAAGTCGTTTGTTTCGTGGCATAGTTTGGAGGAATCACAGGCCTTCCAATGCACCAACAATACTATGAATCTCACCTTAATTAAGTATCCAGGTCTGCTTCGAATAGAGTGATGATGGAGTATTAATTAAGGGACCCAGTGATATATAGTCAGAAAATTGGAGATATACGAGTCCTTCAAATATTGCCATGAAACACCACCTACATGGAAGGAGCCTGTTTCGTGGCATTGTCAGGACGAATCAGAAGCCTCCAATTTTCACACACGATCACAGGGTCCTTAATAACACGAGCTCCTGGAAACGTTTAATATTATGGTTCATGACTGTACAACACACATCATCATTATTATTATTATATTGTATACAGTATTGGTAGTTTGGACACACACACACTCAGGGTCATTTTTAAACTGTATGTATGACTGTATACATACATACATACAGTACATACATACATAATTATATAGGGTGTACTGTTTTCATATTATTCACACACTGATATGACAGTTCTTTCAATCACTGTAGTGCATATTAATTAATTTATATATATATTTATATATATATATATATATATATATATATATATATATATATATATATATATATATATATATATATATATATATATATATATATATATATATATATATATATATATTGCAAACCAACCACTGGAGAAAGGAAACAGGAACAGTTGTTGGTTTGCATCTATTTGCTTCATAGTGTATTTGAAGTTACTGCATATATATATACATGTATATATATATTAAAAAACATTCAAGACACGAAATTCATCTAAACGAGGCCTATAGGAAAATCATGCAGCCCGTATTGAACACTCACACACACACACACACACGTTGGCCAATACAACAAAAGAGTTATTACATCAAATAGTGACGTCAATGCACACACAGACCCAGGCAGCAGTCACTCCTTATAGTGCTGTACTGTACTGTTGTAGGGTTTGGCAGGGCTCAGTCTGGCTATCATATTTTATACTATCTACGGTAGATGCGCGCGCCCTTCTTAATTCATTAACTCCATGAGGGATCTCGTGTAAAATTATTATCTTCCTAAATCGAATTCCTGATACACAGTCAATGGATATAAAAATTTATCTACGAAATCATAATAATAATAATAATAAATCTCCTAAATCAAATTCCTGATAAAAAAATTTCACTGGATATATAAATAATAATAATAATAATGATAATAATAATAATAATAAACACACACACAGGGCAAAATTTCACTATGTACACATTAATTATGAGAAGATTGATTGATTGATTTGTAATAAGGGTACAGCATAAGCACCCATCCTTCACTGGCAATAATAATCATAATGTTGGTTTAAAAAAGAAAAAGAAAACAACAATTATTATTATTACACACACACACACACACACAACCATGGAGAGAAGCGTGAGGATAATTTTGTGTATTTATTGTCCAGGACACAGTCATGGTCGGTGATATACAAAAAATAGACGAACTTTGACTCCTAACTATGCATTTCCACACAGACATAATTATAATAATAATAATAATAATAATAATAACAATAATAATAATAATAATAATAATATTAATATAATAATAATAATAGTAATAATAATAATAATAATGATAGTAATAATACATTAAAATGAAAATAATAATAATGCATTAAAATGAAAGTAGTAATAATAATAATAATAAACACAAAATGAAAATAACTACAATAATAATGATAATATAAATGAAAAAAATAATTATAACATTACCAATGACAAATGACAAATACTGAATGAACATTATTATATCAAGAAGTTTGTTTTCGTTAGCACACCAATAATTGTACAGTACGTACATTACATTACATTACACTTCACTAGAGCTTGTTCTTGTTTGTTAAAGAGTTAAGTTATGCCAATCACACACCCACACACACACACCCACAAACAAACATACACACCCACCCACCCACACACCCACAAACAAACATACACACCCACCCACCCACACACGTAACAACCACTCCAAGTTTCTGATGTGCATGGGGTTCTGCCTTTAAAGAGGATAGGTAATATTCCCTTATTGGTGAATCGTTAAGGTCTCCAGTTCCTCCAAACTATATCACAAAACAGACAGACAGATCCCCTATTTATTATGCCATTGAGGGCTTTTGTTTTCTGGTGTAGTTAGGAGGAATCAGTGGCCTTTTAGTTGACCCCTAAAAGAAAGAGGTTCTCCCTTAAATTAATTCATATCACCTTGAGACTAATCATTATGGCCTTGTGTGTGTGTGTGTGTGTGTGTGTGTGTGTGTGTGTGTGTGTGTGTGTGTGTGTGTGTGTGTGTGTGTGTGTGTGTGTGTGTGTGTGTGTGTGTGTGTGTGTGTGTGTGTGTGTGTGTGTGTGTGTGTGTGTGTGTGTGTAAGTGTGTGTGTGTGATCCCATGCAGCATTCCTCAACATGATGATGGTATGGAGAGAGGGAGTGGAATGAAGAATGTGTGAGTGAGTGAGTGAGTGAGTGTGTGTGTGTGTGTGTGTGTGTGTGTGAGGGAGGACCACTCACTCATTCTACGAAAAAAAAAATACAAACAAACTCTTACATATAAATATTACAAGTCTAGGAAGTTATGTACACGATAATAAAGTGTTGTCCTTGCCATCCTCATCCTCTCAACCTTTGGGAAGGAGGGGAAGCAAGGCAACACAAATATGCACTAGGTAAAAAAAAAAATAATAATAATAATAGAAAATAGAATAATTGCACGAGAATGTCATCACTACAACGGGAGAGTGATGTTCAATGGCGATAAAGCTATGATACAGTGAAAAAAAAGAAAAAACCAGAAATTTATATATAAAAATCAACAACTATATACATTATGCTAGTTCTCTCTAATGAACTATTATTTTATTATACTTCAGAGGATTGTTGGTGTCCACGTGGGAACATACATACGTACATACAGTACATCACGAGAAAGACTGGGTTGTGGTGGCTGTGTAAATTGTTGTGACCCAACCTCACACCCACACACACACCCTGACCCAACCTCACGCCCACACACACACCCTGACCCAACCCCACGTCCACACACACACCCTGACCCAACAACTCTACATTCTCACCACCCATTTTCACTCTTACCCTTTCACCACCCTCACACCCACACCCTCCTCCACC
This sequence comes from Petrolisthes manimaculis, assembly GCA_034508575.1. Classification (NCBI taxonomy): domain Eukaryota; kingdom Metazoa; phylum Arthropoda; class Malacostraca; order Decapoda; family Porcellanidae; genus Petrolisthes; species Petrolisthes manimaculis. The sequence goes on from JAWZYT010003353.1 coordinate 43,669, forward strand.
ACCACCCTCACTCTCACACCACCCATACACTCACAACACTCATAATTTCACACCACTCTCACCCTAACATGCACCACACATATCTCTCACATCCCCACATACACACACACTCTAACACCTTCACGCAACACATTTTAACACCCTCAGTGACATTTCGCCAACCTTACACTTTACAACAACAACAACAACAACAACAACAGCAACATACACATATGAATACCTTCACATAAAATACTGCCAACATCCTTACAGAATGTTATGTAATGTTATGTTATGATTCCGCTAGTGTTACGTAAAGTGTTTGTGGTGTGAAGTGTGTGTGTTGTCTGCTGAGAGTGACGTGGATTGGAGTGCCCTGTGATGGTGTGGATAAGAGTCAAATAAGGGGGGGGCGGATCTTCTGGCTGGCGGGCAGGGTCTGAGGGGGCTGGGTCTGGTGGGTGGGGTCTGTGAAGGTTTCAGTGGCATCGGGTTTAAGATGAGGCCAATATGTGCCGTCACCTTGCCTTGGTGGTCTCGGGGGTGCCAGGGTGAGGTGGGTATCTATAGGGAATGGCAACATATTGACGTGGGTTTGGCTTCGGTACCAGTCTGATGCAAGTAATTGACAGAGGCACCATGTTAATCTGGATTGGCCAGAAGTAAATGGTGGTGCCAACCTCATGTAAACTTGGACAATGGTGCTAGACTGATGTGGGTATGAGTAACTGAACCAGACTGATGAGGTACACCAGACTAATGATGTGGGCGACAGCAGTGATTTTACTGACGATATTACTGGTGATGGCTGGCCTTCAACTTTGTGGTGAGAGCAGTGAGAAGACAGTAAAGAGGGCAGGGTATGTGGCTGCCACCACGAAAACTGAGAATGTGAGGGGAGTGATGGTCGGACCACGAGTATCAACAACCACAGTATGAGTGGCCAACTGGTGAATCAGTGCCACAGGAGAGGCGGCCTCGGCTTGGAGGTGTCCGGGGCCATAGCGTTGAAGCCTTTGCCTGGCGTGGGCTTGGCCAGGCTCTTCCGCTACCGCTAGCGCCTGCTGCATAGTTCCTTCTGGGAGCGACAGCAGTTCTTCTGGATGTAACGGTGGTCACAGTACCGGAACCCGTATGTACTGAGGAAGTCCTGGCACGTCAAGCTGCCAGCAATGTTAGCAATCCGATCCTCACACTCTCCTTCTGAGGATGTAAATGAATTTGTTACTGGAAATATACCGATATCTATAGTTAGTTACTGTCAGGCTACCGTTAATAGTTCTTGACTAACCACACCAGAGATACTGTTTATATTAAAAAAAAACCATCACCAAGAGAATTACCACTTGATATAGTGAATAAAAAAGAAACATATACTGTACTGTGAATTGTAAAGTTAATTAAGTTTATGAAATCAGTCTGAGTGAAAACTATATACAGTTATGTAGTACATTACATGTGATAATTAATAAAACCTTTGCTTCACTTTGCTTCAATCAAAACCTTGGCAACATGACAATTGTACACATTGGGTTTGTACACAACACCAACACAACCACAACAGTTTAATGTTCTCCTTCATTAATAAACCACTCACCAGCTGGCTTGACAGGATCTTTGTACAACTTCTTTATATCTTTTGGCGGTGATTGTGTGGTAGTGGTAGTAGTGGTAGTGGTAGTAGTAGTAGTTGTAGTGGTTCTAGGTGTGGTTCGTCTAGTGGTAGTGGTTCTAGGGGTGGTGGTAGTTCTAGGGGTGGTGGTGGTGGTGGTGGAGGCCCCTCTACTCCACCCATTCCGGTCCCAGCGGTCCCACCAGTTTCTTTAGGAACGTGAAAAGAACGTAAACACATGACGCTAAACGTCGTGATTCCTTCAAACTATTCCAGTTTGCAGGCCACCTATGTCTTAATATATCTGGTCCTGTTTCCTGATATACTTTGGAGGAATCAAGGCACTCAAAGATATACAAAAATTGTACCTGTGATTGTGTATCGTGTATGAGAATTGGAAGCACCTGATTCCTTCTGACTATGCCACGAAACACGCTCTTTCCCTATAGGTGGTGTTTCGTGGCAATATTTGAAGGACTCATTTACCTCCAATTTTCTAACTACATCACAGGGTCCCATAACTGAATCCAGGCAAGTATTATAATCAAGTCACGAAAAAAAAAGAAATGTAACATAATAATTATTTACATGGTATAAAGACTGACTTAGGAAACTCTATCTTGGAGGAAAAAACAATTACTTTGATTTATATTCTTTTGTAATGACTGACCTGATCGACCCTACTTCACATTTAAGATAAAATAAATAAATAAATAAATACATAATAAATAAATACACAAATAAAAATAAATTCAGATAAAATATGTAAAAAAAAAATAATAAGACAATTAAAACAAAACGAAACGACCAATAAGAATTAATCATAAAAACAAAAAAAACTGACCTCCCTTACTCATTGGTGCTCGTAGAAACTAACCTGGTGGTGGGAGTCGGTCTGGTGGTGGTGGTGGTGGTAGGGATGGGGCGGGGGGTGGTGGAGGAGGGGGGGTCTGTATACACGGGCTTCACCTGAGTAGACTGGAAAATGAAGTGTTCCCCAGACCTGTGACAGACGCAGGGGATAATTATGAAGGTGTAAAAAACACATAACACACACACACATATATATATATATATATATATACACACACACACACACATAAACAAACAACAACCAAGATTTAAATGATAACAATAACAACACCTCCTTTTCACAAATTCAAAGTCAAGTCCCCTCACAATTTTTACAACAGTTTCCTCTCTCTTTTGTTAATGTCACCTGTTGATGTTGAAGTCAGAGATGGAGTTAGTTAGTTACCTCTGTCATAACCACATCACGTCCCTTACAACAAACACCCCTTATACCTACAACAAACACCCCTTATACCTACAACAAACACCCCTTATACCTACAACACACACTCCTTATACCTACAACAAACACCCCTTATTCCAACTCAAAATTTCCCTCACATTCTTACAACAGTTCCCCCTCTCTGTTTATTCGTCTCACCTGTTGATATCGAAGTCAGAGATGGAGTTACCGTTGTCATACACACACCTCCCGTTGCTACAGATCTTGCCATTGCCGCAGTCGGAGCCCTCAGCGGCGGGGCGGTACGACACACAGTACCCGCTGGAGGAATCGAAGCAGAAGAGCTGGGCGCACACACGGTCGTCTTTCTGTATGGGGTAGTCACGGTACGAGAAGGTTATAGGGTGTGGGTGGATGAGTAGGTCAGGGAAGTCAGGGAAGGGGGAATTTATGATGGGGAGGGAGGTTAGGGAATATAAGAGGAGGGGAATGATGGGGAGGTAGGATAGGGAATATAAGGAGAGGAGAACAAAGTTAGGGAAGGGCAGGAGAACGATGTTAAGGAAGGTGAGGAGAAAGGGGTTAGGGAAGGGGAGAAGGAGGTTAGGGAAGGGGAGGAGAAGGAGGTTAGGAAACGGGAGGAGAAGGAGAGGGAAGGGAAGCTAGGGGAAGGGAAGGAGGAGAGGGAAGGGAATCTAGGGAACAGGTTGAGAGGTGGGGGAAGGGTTCAGATAGAGGGTACGTGATGATTTTGAGAAGTCAGTTGCTGGGTTGGTCAGTTGATCAGTTAATAGAGAGGCTGGTCGGTCGGTCGGTCGGTCAGTCAGTCAGTCAAAAGGTTGGTCAGTTGGCTGGTTGTCTGTTGGTTGAAGGAAGGATGGATGCTTGGGTTGGTCAGTGGTCGGTTATGTGGTTGGTTGAAGGGTCGGTCGGTCAGTCAGTGGATTGCATGGTCAGTTGGTTGGCTGGTCAGTCTTTTGCTTGATGGAAGGATGGATGCTTGAGTTGGTCGGTTGGTCAGTTGAAAGGTCGGCGAGTCAACGAGCTGATCCAAAAAAAGAAGGATAGAGGTGTATGTTTGTCAGTGATTTAGTCGAAGAAAAAGCAGCGAGTCCATCACTGAATGGATTGAAGGATGGATGGCCAAATCGGGAAGAGAAGGAAATCAGTTGAATGAAGAAGTCAGCCTCCCTGGGAATCGGTCGTCGATGGATGGATGGATGGATGGATGGATGGATGGATGGATGGATGGATGGATGGATGGATGGATGGATGGATGGATGGATGAATAGATGAATGGGCGGATGGAAGGATGGTTTGTTTGTTTACTCACGAAGCAGGCCGATGTGCCCCTGTCCTTCTTGCACTGATCGTCGAGTGAGAGTAGCTTGCCTGGCAGGACCCTGGGCAGTGACTCGTCCTCGTGGGGAAGGTTGTACAGGCACGTCGCTGTGTCTCCGCTATGGGCAACAGAGATGGGTGTGTACGTTAGGTTACGTTAGGTTAGGTTAGGTTAGGTTACATTAGGTTAGGTTGGGCTGGGTTGGGTAAGGTTGGGCTGGGTTGGGTAAGTTTGGGTTAGGTTAGTTTGGGTTAGGTTAGGTTAGGTTAGGTAAGGTTGAGTTACGTTAGATTAGGTTGGGTTGAGTTATATGGGTTAGGTTGGGTTGGGTTGGGTTGGGTTGGGTCGAGTTGGGTTGGGTAAGGTTGGGTAACGTTTGATTAGGTTAGGTTGGGTTACGTTCGGTTAGATATTCCTCTTTGTACATAAAAAAACAATAACAACTTTGCTGATACCAAACATACTAGCACATGGGGCGCCTTGCTTGATGTGTGTCTTGGCTTCGATATACAGTAGTCTCTCCCTCTTTCATGAACTGCGACTGTGGTAATTTTAGGAAATCTAATATATTTAGCTGATGGCGAAGTGGGAGCTACCGATACCTCCAAAGTGTATTACAAATAAGAACACTCTAAACTAACTTATAAGACACTTTCCAGTCTGTAATAGTGATAGTGGTGAAGGCATTGATTGGCTTCTCTAGGTGTGACTTACTTTAGGAAATGATGGAACTGTTCTACGGAGCACGAGGACCACCTGAAGCCCTTCTCGGTGTGCCTGAGGTCGCTCATGATATAGCCGTCCTCCCAGCGGCACCGTCGGGCTCCGGGACCACCAAGGTATGACGGTGGTGGGGACCCGTCGTGTACGGCACCGAGTCTGTACAATGGGATAAGACGAGTCATCAAGTATATACCCAAATTAAAATACCATTAAGGTAAATACAAAATAATAATAATAATAATAAATAAAATTGTATAAGACACTAATCCAGCATACAAATAAAATTATTAAGCAAACACTCATGCACACACAAATAAATAATATAACTTCAAGCCACTTAGTGTTCTATTCAGGAAACAAGGGTTAAATGTATATTAATCTTCTATAAGTACAGAAGTTTAATTATAATTCTGCGGGAGATCATATATATATATATATAGAGAGAGTACATATAGATAGATAGAGAATACACACACATATATATATATATATGCAGTAACTTCAAATACACCATGAAGCAAATAGATGCAAAACAACCACTGGAGAAAGGAAACAGGAACAGTGAGTACTTTCGTTTAATACATCTTCAGACAGGTTGTTTTGCATATATATATATATATATATATATATATATATATATATATATATATATATATATATATATGCAAATAAATCACTTGGTGGCACGTGATTCAGGAATATGCGTAAATCCACAAGGAAGGAAAAATAAACACGGAGTCCCAAGCGCTTTCGTGTAATTCACATTCTGTTCTTTCCCCTGAAGATGTGAATTACACGAAAGCGCTTGGGCCTCCGTGTTTATTTTTCCTTCCTTGTGGATTTACGCATATATATATATATATATATGGTAAATTACGCGCAACCGCTCTTCTAAAACTAGGTAATGATTTTAATACATAATAATGTCCTGTTCATGACCTTTTCAATGGTACAAATATAAATGGGGGGTCGAAACGTGAGTTATGCGTACCTTTATTATGGGAGGCTCTGGTCCTAATAGGATTCGTCGCTCGGTGCTATCCGCCATGTTTGTTTACATTTCGGACTTATAGAACATGAGCGGATGCGCTCTGTTCCAATTTTTTATATATATTTTTTCCTTGATCACTTTATATAGCTGTTTTATAGCATTTAGAGTCGTTTTTAGATTGGGGAAATCACTTGTTATGCCCAATCCCTTACCCAACAATCTTGGGGGAGGCGTTGGCAACCGGGGGTTTTGGGTGCGGGAAAAACGCGTAATCCGAGCCAACTTTTAAAAATTAACCTGACCTGACCTGACCTGACCTAACCTAACCTAGACTAGGGCAGACTACCGGGACCTAACCGGGGCAGACTACCGGGACCTAACCTTTACATTTGATAATGTACGGGAAGAAACATGGCTGGGCTTCTAAACAGTGATCTCATTAGCTAGTCATTTATATTTGTACCATTGAAAAGGTCATCAACAGGACATTATTATGTATTAAAATTATTATTGGTTTCATCACAATATAAAATTTCATGTATGCACCACGCGCTCATGTTCTATAAGTCCGAAATGTAAACAAACATGGCGGATAGCACCGAGCGACGAATCCTATTAGGACCATTGCCTCCCATAATTAAGGTACGCATAACTCACGTTTCGACCCCCCATTTATATTTGTACCATTGAAAAGGTCATAAACAGGACATTATTATGTATTAAAATCATTACCTAGTTTTAGAAGAGCGGTTGCTCGTATACAACCATATATATATATATATATATATATATATATATATATATATATGTAGAGAGAGAGAGAGAGAGAGAGAGAGAGAGAGAGAATACATACAGATGGAGAGAATACATACAGATGGAGAGAATACATACAGATAGAGACAGAATACATACATACAGTACAGATAGACAGATAGAGAGAGATAGGGTCTACTTACAGGTGACCCGCTTCATGGGCAGCTACAATGATACCAGAGAAGCCACCAGTGTCCTCCACGATGGCTACAGAGTTCACCTTCTGTAGTCTCTTGTTTACCACACAGGCACCACCCACGTATGCGAACCCTGTAGTTGGGGGAAGGGAAGGGAAGGGGGACATAGAAGAGTTAGAAAAGTGTTGTTGTTGTTGTATCTGTTGTTGTTATTGTTGTGGGGAACTTGTTGGGCTATCACTGTCCTGTCTGTTGAGGTTTATAGTTTACTCTGTTTATTCTTATTTATTTATTCTTATTCTTATTATTATTATTGTTATTTTGGCAGTCTCAATTAATATTTCTCATACAAATAATTATTTCACTGGGTAGCCTACTGATAAATGAATAAATAAATAATCATAAGTTACAAGTGCCAAGACAGGACAGCCAAAGCTACAAACTTAACAAATATTTATATAATTATAGAAATGAGCCAGATATCTAGATGGCTCCTCCATAGTCAAGAATTAACCCATAAACAGAGAGGTGCAAACAATAAAGGGAATTCATTATATATTATAGAAAATGATCCAGATATCTCGCTTGCTGGCTCGCTCCTCCACAGTCAAGAATTATTAACCCATAAACAGAGAGATGCAAATTAAAAAGTGAGATTACTTTACTGAAGGATGAGTTAATTGTTCCCTTCGCTCTGTGTGACATGTTTCAGAGATTTTTATAAGCCAAATATTATCATTGATGTTGTTGTTGTTGTTGTTGTTATTGCAGGGTTACCATCAAGTGGAGTCACGAGCAGCATTTAAAAAGGGGGAAGTTTTTGTGTGGTAATGCTGAAGCCACTGCTGATTCCTCCAAACTATTCCAAAAAGTTACAGGACACCATTATCGTTGTTAAGGGGGTGCGGGAGTTGGGGACAGGCTTGGTGGGGGACTAGCGGGGGTGCGGGAATAGGGGGACAGGCTTGGGGGTGATGGGGGTTAGAAAGCATGTCCCCTATTCCCGAACCCCCTTAACCCCTCCCCCCCAAAGCCTGTCCCCTTACTCCCGCACCCCCCTAACCCCCCCAAGCCTGTCCCCCTTTTCCCACACCCCCTTAATCTGAATTATCCTGTTTCCTGGTGGCATACTTTGGAGGAATCAAGGTTCTCCAACGTACCAGAAGTATATATTCAATTAATTATATATTTAATTAATTATATTATTTTCCCCTGAACTTTGATGAGCTGATGATAATTTACAGGTCAGGTGGCATGGGTTAGGTTAATTATTGAAGTTGGGTATTTATTAACAAATGGGATACTTAATATTATTTTATACAGTTATGAGAGTGAAGTCTGTGAAGGAAGGAAGGAAGGAGATACTGTTTTCATTATCATAACATCTGATACAAGAGTTAATTTTTTTTACAGAGAATACTCGATTAACTTGCAAATAATGATGATAATTACTTGTGAACATGAATAAGTACCTGTGATTATTTTTTTTCTTCTTAATTATTTTTTAGTATTAGTGAGTTTTTAATTAAAGCTCTCGCTCTTGTGGTATACGACGGATGTAGATCGGTCTGAACCGTAGGATATTGATGATCAATGTAATAAATTCGAGTATAAGATATCATAACAACACGTCCATCCATCCTTCACATCCTATCACAGAAAAGCGAAGACTCAGAGTTGTGAGCTGACGACAAAGACGAGATAACAACTCAAAACAATCATTTATGAGTTATATTGATGTTGTAACACAATTTGAATGTAGAAATGACAGACATATATATATATATATATATACTTCACATATGGTAAATTACACATGTGGTTTAGGATAGAAACTGGTTGAGAATGTAACTATCTGGTCATATCAAATACCGGTACATGAGATAAAGGAGAATTTATGTTGCCGGCTGTACAAATACAATCAAGTATTATTTTACCTACAGTACTACGATTACAAAAAGTCAACTATGTAGTTACTCGGGAATTATCACTGTTTTTGTTATGGATGGTAATGGTTTGAACTCGGGTTGGACAAAAGAAGTATATAATAAAATAATATTGTCTATTACGACGCGACTGACTAAAAAACTAGAATCAATTGGTAATTTCTTTCTTGTATACATCTCCTCAAAGGGATCAGGTATCCAGAGATGTCAACTAACTTTTTTTTTTTATAAATGATATCTAGAAATGTCTCATATCTGCTGAACCACAAAACACAATGACACGAGCTGTCAATATATTTTGTAGCATAAAGGAATCAACAGCCTCCAATTATTCACTGACAGTATATTATTATTATATCCCTCAAACTCTGTCATCAGCTCACATTACGTTCACACTAACAACAAGAAAAGAGACACAGAAATGATCAGGCCCAAAAAATAATATTACACCTTTAAGAAATGGGACAAGAAAGTTATAAACTGTTACGTTATTTATTTGACATCCAGAGTGAGTTTTTGTTAGCACTGCTGGATTTTGGTGTGTAATTATATACGTGTATTATTAACGCCTTTGTATAATTATTCTCGCTAAGGAAACTCTCTTGACTTCAGGAAAACTCGGCTCTTGTCTTGGTGTCAACGCCTTCACTCTCCAAACAACATAGATGATGAATATTTTTATACAGAATGCAGAGTGATGATTTTAAAGCACTGCAGCATGATACACACATTATAATTTGATAATTTACTTACAATTATATTAAAGGTAACATAAGAAAAAAATGTGTATGTAAAGGTATAGTAGTGATAAATAGTATAGAGTACAGTATGGTGTTGGTGAAACATTCCAGAGTTTTGATATAATTATGTATGTATGTATGTGTGTGTATGTAGGGGCATGCAACACACAACATACGCGTTTCCCACCATCACACATGCAAAGGACAGACAGACAGACAGATAGACAGACAGATATATGACATGCTGTACAGTCACGAGCACTAATAAGTATACCAGTACAGGTTTGGTTGATGCCTCGAACAGTTCAATTTCACCAACGAAAGTAATTCCAATGGAGATCTTATTGTGCATTTATTTACTGTCTCCAGGTATTCGAAGCAAACACACCTGCATATTTATTAGTGTTCGTGACTGTACATGAACCAGGGAAACATTTCAGGGTCGTTCCTCTCGCTGTAACTATAACTGAAGACAAGACGTTCAGTTTGGTATATCATTTAGGAGTATTTATTTATATTATTTATCATTTCTTATGAGATATATATATATATATATATTATTTATGAGTGACAGGAGGGGAAGTATTGCTAGTCCTTGGAATGCTATTGAGTTTATTTATTATCATTTCTCAAACAAACCCAAGCAGAAAGTGGAGTGATTAGGTTATGTACAGTTTGTGTGAGATGCAAGCCAAATGTAAACAAAAAGAGTACCCAACCATGTAATGTTATTAAGTATTTTGTGGAATTATTATTTATGTCATCAGAGAATAATTCATAAGAGTTGTCATGTTGAGTTACAAATGTGGTGAGATAAAGATAGATAGACAAAGATAGATAGGTAAAGATAAAGATAGATAGAGTGTCCTTGCATTTCAGACAGTTATAATTTTAAGTGTAAGAAATATCTAATAGTAAAGGAATAAATATTGTTGTAGTCATATTTTTTAACATTATGGAATATTAAAGTTACAATTGAAGTATGCGAAAAAGTACAGCAGAATCGACACTTGAATTATATTAGTAATTTTCTTCGGATAATTAAACACATGAAAAATGCAGATACTTGTCATAAAAGCTAATAAGCAGCGAGTAACTATGTGAAAAACTATATATAAATTTCTAGTTCGATAAACTGCCGTAATATAAATAAGCTTAAGTCATTATTCTTATACAGTGAGCTAGCTTTAGATACTCGAGATGTGAGCAAAGAAGTTTATCAAGCAGACAGATAAAATTATTATAGGATCAAAATGTTTTCCTCCATAGATGACTTTAAATATCAGCAACCCATATTAATTAAACAAAGTCTTCTGAACCATGTATCTGAATGGTTAAGGTGGTCATTCTTTTTTGGTACATTGGAGTGTCTTGATTCCTCCAAAATATGACATGAAACAAGATAAGATGAACGAAAATAATGATGTTCTGTTGCTTGGAATAGTTTGGAGGATTCAGTTGCTCAAGATTTACCAACACAAAATTACTTCCTTAACTCCTGGCTGGTTGGTTAATTGGTGGTGAGCTTCAACAAATAACAGTTACATTTTACGATATTATGGGCTGTTGATTTAATGAATGAAGTGGGTGGGTAGTCTTCTGTTGTATAGTTGAATTAATTAAGTGGAGGGTTACAGACTGACAGACGTATACTCCAAGCAAGACAAGGCAAGGATTGATTGATTGATTGATTGATGGATACTAGGCGCCGCAACATCGAGGTCCTATAGCGCCAGAAAAAGGTGATAAGACAAGGCAAGGAAGACAAGACAGAAAAATGTGAGTAGGGATTTGTGAGTAGGGATTTGTTTAGTACCTTTTGAGGAGGAGTCAGTCGCCCTTCCCATTCATTATACCCACAACAGATTATCATTATTATACAACTGGAGGAAACAGTAAAAAAATAAAAGAGAAAGAGAGAGAGAAGAATTTTAAGACAACCAGACAGAGAAGATGGAAGGGTTAAGAACAGAAAACCAAGGCATAATTTTGTAAACATAAAACAAAAAAACAAAACGTACATATATAAGACAGAACCATGAAGGAAATGAAAAGGTTGCAGGAGTAGAACTTGTCCTTAAGATTACCAAAGAGAGAACGGGCAAGAGGAAGATGGTGCTTGCTGTCTACGGCTTCAAGCACACACACTCACTCACTCACTCACACACAAGCACGAAGATCCACAAAATCGATACACACATACACACAATAAAAAAAATAAACACCACACACACACACACACACATGACATATTATACATCTTTCCTGCAACACTTACCATTGATTTCTGCAACGTGACTGTCCCCAACCACACCTACCGACCGACCCACCTGCCCTCTACCCCAAACCACCTGCATTAATTAATCTAAGCAAGTCCCTGAGAACAACGCAAGTCTTATTTATATCTATGACAGACACTAGACGCATATCAGGGGACATCAAGGCACAATTATTATTTCTAAGAACAAAATTCAATGTGTGTCAGAAATCATAGCAAGTCAAACGAGTCATTTCTGGTGAAGCAGTGAGGGTCTGACCAGCACAAAACGAGTGACTAGATGAGATCCTAAAAATGTTACCTTGAAGCTGCAGTATGTCAAAATGGATACTTGGACACGGTCTGACAAAAAGTGTAGAAAGTACAAATGCATTCTACCCAACTACTAGTAGGCGGGAGGAAGGAATTGCTTCTTCTCGTATAGCCTCTCTAGGTGTCAAAATGGATATCAAAACAGAGAGGAACAGAACCAAAAATACACACTGGGACAGAGACAGGAGCAGGACGCAATCTTACCTTCTCCACAAATGGTCTCGTCGATAATTAGGGGAGCAAAAACCCAAACAAATTGACTTCATCCTTGTTGTTCGAGGAATCATTTTCAGGATTATAGTTATCTACTCTACATTTCACTCGTGTCTCACATCAGTCCACATCATTAGGTTATAGTCAACATTAATAATATTTGTCCCTTTGGTTAATTAAGTCAACGTATGTAGTTAGAGCGTGTCATCAATATATCTCATCTTTCTATATACCTTCCCTTGGTTTTGGGTGCCTATGAGAGGCGTGATGGGGCTAAGGCTTATTCCATCATTGTCTTTGAATTATGACATTGGAACGAAGCTGCGAACCTCACCAAAAAACTAGCTCTCTATCACACACTCGCACACACAAACTTAATGATGCACGTAAGTAAAGGTAGGCGAGGGGTCGTGAAATCCACCGAGAACCCAAACCACACCAATCAGTGAAGAGAACACGAAGCAAATATTCAAAAGGTGTGAGAGAGACAACGGGAGGAGTATTGGGAGGGAAGGGATCATTCAAGTTGACGGGGAATACAAAGGAAAAATACCAGGAGGTGAGAGGGAGACACCGGGAGGAGTCTTGGGAGGGAAGGGATCATTCAAGGTGACGGGGAATATAAAGGAAAGGAGTCAGTCAGTCCGATGCGAGACCCTTACAATACATCAGGCAAAATTGATGAGACGCAATGAAGACCTAAACACGTAGAGGAGGAATGATTGCAGATGAAGGGGAGAGAGTGGGGGTGGGGGGTGGGGGGTGGAGGGGCACACAATTAGAACAGCCAGATATGTATGTATGTATAATTATGCAACGAAGAGTAATGGACACCTCACGCATTATATCACACATAATTTATATAGGAGAATCAAGTCAGGTGCAGTAACAGTATACAAGCACGCCAAAGACAGTCAAGTACACAGTATAAGAGCAAAGTCAGGTGGTAGAACACACACACACACACAGAAGGGGTCAGGTGAAGTACAGTACAGTATATAATGGCAGTAGTTCAAGCACGTACCAAGACAAGTCAGGTATGTATGATGTATGTATATTTATATATATATATGTATGTATAATATGTATGAGAAAGTCACACAAACGCCTGAGTATAGTAGAAGTCGGGTGCACAAACACAGAGTCACACATACACAGATAAATAAATAAGTAAACAAGGGTCAGGCAAATGTCATTCAGGTTTTTGTCGTCCAAGTGCAGGAGGCTACTTACTATATAAAGATTCCTCTAAGCAGTGCCATGGAAAACAAATTAGACAGACTGCCCTTAGTGGAGTTGAGGGTTGAGGGTCTATTTGTTGATGATGGCACAGTTCTTAGGGTGAATTGATAGCCTCCTCCAACTTGCCCACAAAAACGTTGAAAACTAATAATAATAATAATAATGATACAGGCACGGAAGGACAGGAGCCATTGAGCTATATTTACATGGTTTTGAATAACCGCGTGTCAGGGATAACATATTATAATTGATTAAGGACCCTGTGATCGTGTATGAGAGTTGGAGGCTTCTGATTCCTTCTGACTATGCCACAAAACAAGCTCCTTCTAAAATTTATAGGTGTGTGTGTTTCGTGGCAATATTTGAAGGACTCATATACCTTCAATATCCTGACTACATCACAGGGTGCCTTAAGGGACCCTGTGATGTAGTCAGAAAATTGGAGATAAACGATTCCTTCAAATATTGCCACGAAACACCACCTATATGGAAGGAGCTTGTTTCGTGGCATGCTCAGGAGGAATCAGAAGCCACCAATTACCATACACGAGCACAGGGTGCCTTAAATAAGTGCAGGACAGACACAGACAAGTCAGTACCCAACACACAACTGCAATGAGTCAGCAGCCAGCCAGCCACAAGAAGTCACAATCATAAGGTCGAGCTCAAGACCCCTTACCAAACAGTACACAAGAGGGAAACACACACACACACACGCAACACCAGCCTTGTATCTGTGGTAATGTATGTACACGTGCACTTCGAGTGATACACTTGTTTGTGTTTCTTTTCCACGGACCAAAAGCGTAAATTTACCGATGGTTCTGTGATTAGTATTTACTTATCTTATTTATATTTGTAGGGGAGGATAGGGAAGATAGAATGAATATTGGTGGATTTCGTGCAAGCAAATCATCACTCTTTTTTTTTTCATTCTACTACTCTATACAGTACAGTACTCCCAAGCAAAGGAAATTTACATTATGGTCCGTGTGTAAAAGTAAGACAAATTGTTCTCCTTGTGCACAGTACAGTCGCAATCCATAACTTCCCAACCAACTCCAAGACCAAAGAAGAAGTGGCCTAGACGCTAATAAGCCATCTTGTTTACACCAGACATTATTGTGTTGGTTACATTTTATACCGCAGCACAGGAACAAACATCGTCTTGACGTCCCGTGCTCGTTCACATGCAAAACAACACAACAAACAACTGGTGTACAAGTGATGGGTCCATTGCGTCACTGAAGTCTCTCTGGTGCTTATCGAGGAGTGGGACAAGTTGTATAGGTTGCGACAGTGGCTCCACAGACACACGCTTTATTTACGTTGTGTGTTTCCGACTTGATTGATTAAAGAGTCAGAGCTGAGTCAGGTCAGGATGTAGTGATTAGAGAGGTGGTGGTGGTGATGATGAAGGTAGTAAAGTAGTGATGAAACTTTATGGTGAATGTGATGCCTTGGGGTGGAGGGTGGGATATGGTGGTGGTGGTGGTGGTGGTGGTGGTGGTGGTGGTGGTGGTGGTGATGGTGGTGGTGGTGTAGCGAAGGTTGTAAGATTGGGTGGTGGAGGTGGTGGTAGTGAGGCTTGAGAGTATGGTAGTGGTGGTGATGGTAGGGCTTGAGGTGGTGGTGGTGGTAGAAGTGACTGTAGTGGAATTATAAGTGGTGGTGATAAAGTGTACAGATTCAGTAGAAGGTGGACTGTCTCGTGTGGAGTCATTAAATAGCATAATGTTGTTCAGAGGTTAGAATGTTTATCAAGTCCTTTGCTGACGGACGAGTGTTGAAAAGTTTATCGGTGTTAGTAAAAGATGGTGTCGTACTAAACAATATTAATTTCACCCCAACCTTCAATTATTCATCAGCATTGCTCACTTCAACACCAACACTGTTATGCCTCAAAACTTCATAATTATTGGTGTTGGTTGATCCTGAATGAACAACAGGTGTGAGCACAGTTGGTGTTCATAATAATGGCCACCAACACTGCTCACTCAATCACCAACACCGTAAGAGAGAGTTTACAACTTTTATATAAACACGAACAAGTTGCACCAAATCAACCAAATTGCTTATAATTATTGACGAGTTGCTGATGTGAATGAATAAATATGCAATTGCGTTAATAATGAGATTTTGCCAATAAGCGAGCACAAGAAAATCTAAAATGGTAATCAATCATTGGCAAGTGCTTGTTCGCGTTGTGACGTGTAAACAACCCCATATTTTCAGCTTCCAGACATAAGGTGTTGTTGATGTTGCGGTGTGAGCTGTAGTGATGAACAAAAGCAGTGAGGGCAAGTACAGCTACAGTGAGTGGAGTGACGTTGTTTGGGGTTTGTGGGTGATGGTGACGTCAGATTTGGGACCCTACAGAAACAGAGTCGTACAATTCTGCCATGTTGGTGTCGAAGCCGCACACTCTTATTACATCATTCTCAACAGGGTGGGATATTTGTATTACAGTAGAGTAAACAGGTTTTTGCATCCACAGCCAACTTCTGCTTCCAGGACAAACCATACAAATATCCGGCCATTGTGTTAAGGTGAGCAGTAATGGAGTGTGTAGCATAAACACCAATACAGTGGAAGAGACTTGCTTCTACAGGTTTATTGTAACTAATAGTGCTTGTATAAGTCACCAAGTCACTCAAAAATTTATTAAAAGTTACAAACAGTAGATTGCAAATTTTATGGCATGGGGCAAGAGTTAATTAAAGCGTATGTGAAGATAAAGCATTAAATTATAATTATTGAATATATTCGTAATGTGAATATATTTTAGGCGATATAATGAATTTAAGGTGCATCATATTATAGTATTTAATTTGAGGTGACAGGCGACCTTAAGTTTAGTGAGTGGAATGACAGACGCACCATAATAACTACAGTACTGGTTATATGAGTTGTATATACACCAACACACTCACTATACAGCAACCCTTTCACTATACACCAAACCTTTCACTGTACAGCAACCCTTTCACTATACACCAACCCTCTCACTATACAGCAACTCTTTCACTATACACCAACACACTCACTATACAGCAACCCCCTCACTATACACCAAACCTTTCACTGTACAGCAACCCTTTCACTATACACCAACCCTCTCACTATACAGCAACCCTTTCACTATACACCAACCCCCTCAATATACACCAACCCTTTCACTATAGAACAACCCTCTCACTATACACCAACACACTCACTATACAGCAATCCTCTCATTATATTATATTCTCCATTACAAAAAAAAAAAAAATCCCACAGAAGTTCATGGGCTGTGTATAATTATATAGGGAAGCTGGATGATGCTGTACTCCTTCCAGAACCAGTTACCTATAAGACAGTGTCCAGTAGGCAACACCAGTCACTATAATGGGGATATGACTGTGGGTAAGCCTAGACAACACAACACAATATATAGTTACTTGGTCCATGTGGAGTTTGAGCATCTTCATGGTATAGCAACTGTACACATTGAAAACTACTTCCGAGTAAATGATTAAAAGTCTAATACATTTCTTTTTTACAATAGAATAATACTCTCCTAATTAATTATCACTATGTGACTGCGAGTGTAGTTATCATGGTGCAAAGGTATAATGGTGATAATGAAGGTGATGATGAGTGATGTTGTTGATGATGATGATGATGATGATGATGGTAATGATGATGGTGTTGTTGGTGGTGGTAGTGGTGAGGTCAGTCGCCTCTAACATACCTGCCGTCCCCCTGTTGCAAACCCCCCCACTGTATGCGCGTCTACACATGTCTAATCTGCAAGAGAAAAAGTCAGGTTGGTTTAGTGGAGGTGCTGACAGGCTTGGTTATGTTGTTGTTGTTGTTGTTGTTGTTGTGGTGGTGGTGGTGGTGATTCACGTCTTGGTTAACACAAATATACCACAGGGACTCAGCAGCCATGTAGAGTTAATAAACAACACCCAGGTCAGGTTTTAATTAATAAAGGGTTACCCCCACACCACCCACGTCAATTGCAGGCAGACCACGCTGACGTTATAGTGCACCAAACCACACAAAGGATGTATGTGTGTGACGTCACCGGAAAGAGTAACAGGTATGGATAACGTCATGTACTGTTATGTGACGTCACTGGGTAAAAGGTAACATCAGGTGTATGGGTGACGTCACAGGGGGTTGTTGTTGTTGTTGTGTGCTTGATGTCCTGAAGCATGGGTGGGGTTACATCACACCAAAAGCACGTTGTTGTTGGTTTTGTTGTTGTTATTGTTGTGCATAGGGTACAAAATAATGTTGCTGTAGGTTCATTCCATTGGCAGTGTACCCAGAGCCTGTGTCTGTCTCCCTTATCGACCATAACACACAGCCGAGGTTTAGTCAGTCTAACACCACGCCACATTCTTACCTGTCCCGTCACTGTGAAAAGTCCCTCTCCGCTGCCAACCAGAGTATGAATGAGGGCATTACCGTATGTATAAAAGGTAGCGTGCAATATTATGTATGATTTGGTGGGCGACTTGGAGGCTACTCATTCCTCAATACTGTAACTGGAAACACATTATCCTAAATGGGTAAAATATAAATGATCTATTTCTTGCACTATTTTGAAGGACTCGGTAGCCTCCACTTCGTCGACATCAACACAAATCCACAACTATATCACAGATTCCTTAACCAAACTTACTAACTTACCTCTTTCGGTGATAATCCTTGTGTGACTTTCTTTCAGGTGGCATCGTTCTCAAAATATAGTCGGTCATATTTTACTTTTTATTTTTCTGGCTGACTGTATAATGTCCACAACCGATACCATAAAGGAATACTGACGTCCACCTGACTGGCTGACTGACACTTGCCCCTTGTTACCCTGAGAGGAGGGAGTCAACCAGTCACGTGTTAGTGAGTTACTTGATGAGTGAATGGGTCAGTTGGTTATACATTGTCTCATTCTCTTCTACGTTTTTTACAGTCTCATTCTCTTTTACGTTTTTTTTTTTTTTTTTTACAGGACCTCTATGAATTCTGTATTGTATGGTAGTACTTGATTCTCTACAACTTAACAAAGAAAGGTAAACTAACAATGATTGAACACACTACAAATAATGCCATGAAAGTAAATGACTGTACGATTTAATAAAGAAAATAAAGATGATTGAAAAACCACAAGAATTCATTGAAAGCAAAGAAGTGAAAATCTTTCTGAATAAATAATAATAATAATAATAATAATAATTGTGGTGGAGGAAGTGAAAGAGACAGAACCATCAGCCAAACAAATGATGCCTAAATATTCAATACCTTTCACTCAGTTTTAGCTAATAAAAATAATAATCCTAATGACGGGAGCTGATCGAAATGCACAAAAAAAAAAAAAAAAAAATTGAGGCACCACCTATTTTGTCCGATGATACGAAACATTAACTCTACCTCCAGCCAGAAAACAAAAAATAAATATAACAGTCTATCGTTGGAACATAATATACGGCCACTTTCTAATACAGTGGTCTGTCTGACGGGCGACTACACTATTATTCTACACAACACATCAAAGGTCCAGGGATAATATTATACCAGTTGATCCCTGGGCCTTGTCAACAACACATCATCCTCAGACCAAGTGAACGTATACCCCAATCCACTGACCCAACCAGAGGCCCCAACAACAAATTAATTCATGTCCTCCACCGTACACGTGTAAACAAAAAAGCATAACAATACAGTGTGTACGTGTGTGTGTCTGTGTATGTGTGTGTGTGTGTGTATACATGTACCAGGTAGTGTGTGTGTATGTATGTGTGTGTGCACGTGCGTATAACCTTACCAGCTGTGCCCGTCGTGCATCGTCCACTCTTTCGTCGACGACACAAATCGTACCTGGACGGGTGTTAACGAGGTATAACAAGTTTAGATAAGATAGATAATGTTTATGAGAGGGTGTCCCAAGGAGGGCCTAGGAATAGCAGGCACTCCTCTGCTTAAATTCATACCGTACAGTCACCAACAAAAGCACTGTCACCTCACCGAGTGCATTTTGAGGCTTATGTGGTTCAGGACTTGTCAGATTAGACGACAGCGGTTTTGTTAGTGGGTGTACACATAGACACTAAATGAAAGGCAGAGAATTCTTGACTTTGCTGCATATAGTTTGTATAGCCTACTGACCATGAGTCCAAGCTTAACCTTCTCTTTACAATGACATTTTAGCATATTGTATAATTTGACGTCAGACATTGTATTTGCCAGAGAGAATTCTGAGCTTCAAAACATATTGAAGTGTGGGAAATTTTACATAGCGGACATGTGAGTCAAATAGTGCCTCGATTCAAATATTCTTTGCTAAACAGCTTGAGGGAATAATTATGTGATCCAAGAAGTATGACTCTTATATGAAATCTGTATTAATATTGTAGTATACTTTACAATGCATACACTGGCACTAATCATAGACAACATCTTATCCTGACTAATAAGGGAAAAGGATAATTCTGTAGACAAGCTGAATTGATACGTATATAAGGAGCAGACAGGAACGGTAATACGTACTTAGTGATGGCGACGGCGATATCATAGGTGGGCAGACGTCGCTCCTGGTAGAGGTACTTGCCCATGTCGGTGAGGGCGCTGGCAGAATCTATGGCATCGCGGCCTACTCTGTTCTTCTCCAGGTATGGCATTGCGTCCCGGCTCTGAGGAGGTGGCCACGACAAGTTAGCATGGGTTGGTTGAGTTTTGCTGTGTTGTGTTGTTGCAAAGTTGTTATGATGGACTGTGTTGTGTTGTTGATAATATACCGGTATATATGATGGGTTGTGCTTTGCTGTTGTGCTGTGTTGTGATGTTGTTAAATTAGGATGGACTGTTGTTGTGTTGTGTTGTTGTGTTGTTGATAATATATGATGGGTTGTGGTGTGTAGTGTTGTCTTGTTGATAAGTTAGGATGGACTGTTGTTTTGTTGTGTTGTTGTTAAGATGTGATTGGCTGTGTTTTGTTGTTGATAAGTTATGATTGGCTGTGTTGTGTTGGGTTGTTGATAAATTATGATGAGTTGTGCTGTGTTGTGCTATGCTGTTGTTGTTGTGTTGTGTTGTGATATAATGTCTCTATACAGTGTTGTGTTGTGCTGTTGCTATATCATTTTGTATGTGAAATTATGTTACATTGTTATGTTATGTTACACGCTGCTGTGTTTTGAAATGTTCTGTTTCAATATAGCTTTTTTTTTTTTAACACAGAAAGGATCTAAGCTTAGGGAAGGGTTACCTCTAACTATAATTTTTACGTAGGAGGTCTGCGTACTGTACATATTCATATTCCTAGAGGGTTTGTGTACTTTTGATCAACAACACTTTTTTCACCCTCCTCAAGAACGCTCCTTTGAATGTTAAACAAATATTAGGGTGTAGTAAAATATAGTGAACAAGTGGGTTTGGCTATCAATTAATTTATATACTGTACCTACTTAAATCTCTCTCTCTCTCTCTGTCTCAGTCTCAGTCTCTCTCTGTCTCTGTCTGTCTGTCTGTCTGTCTCTCTCTCGTATACCCACCCTGGATATGATGATACCAGCTATGGATATCTTGACCCTGGGTCCCTTGAGCAGTTTGTAGCGAAGGTCCACACCGTTCCAGAAGGACACATAGTAACTTTTGATCTGGCTGTTGTCCTGGCCGTGTAATCTGTGGGGGGGTTTGG
Organism: Petrolisthes manimaculis; assembly: GCA_034508575.1. Lineage (NCBI taxonomy): Eukaryota > Metazoa > Arthropoda > Malacostraca > Decapoda > Porcellanidae > Petrolisthes > Petrolisthes manimaculis. The sequence goes on from JAWZYT010003353.1 coordinate 64,936, forward strand.
ATTGGATTAGAGAAGTTGTAGTGACGAGTGGTTGTAGTGGATTGTAAGAAGTGGTGGTGGTGGTGGTGGTGGTGGTGGTGAAGTTGTAGTGACGAGTGGTTGTAGTGGATTGAGTGAAGTGGTGGTGGTGGTGAAGATGGAGATGGCGATAGTGATGATAAAGATGGAGATGAAGGTAGTAATGATGAAGATGGAGATGGTGATAGAAGTGATAAAGATGAGGAAGAAGATAATAATAATGAAGATAAAGAGAACAATATATGTGATAAATATGGAGTGGGCAATAGAGGTGATAAAGACGGGAAAGAAGATAATAATAATAATGAAGATACAGACAACAACAATATAGGTGATAAAGATGGAGATGAAGATAATAATAATAAAGATAGTAGATAGTGGCAGAGGCTTCACTTTGTTTTTTATCTCCCAACATCCACATAAGGAAAAGAAGAGCTCGAGGCTTTGTTGCGCGTCCCGTATAAAATTAACATTCTCCTGCGCCGCTAAAAACTATCATGTAAAAATGTTAACATCTGCCTCAGTCCTTTCCTCCCTGATCAGCTGAGGGTAATTGGCAACACTGTCTGGGTAATTGGCAACACTGCCTGGGTAATCACAAAGGCCCAGAGAATAATGATGACATCGAAGTTTATCAAAATCATTGGTACTCTATTTTAGGTTCGTTTATTGTTATCATATCATAGTGTATTATTTTTTTTATTTTTTTATTATTATTATTATTATTATTATTATTATTATTATTATTGTTATTACTATTACTATTATATATTGTATTCTTCTTCTTCTTCTTCTTCTTCTTCTTCTTATTATTATTATTATTGGCTGGGAGAAGTTATCGCTGCTATTAAATTATACTGTCAATGTTATATAAATGAAAGTAAAAATAGATTGACTGGTAGTAATTCGTGATAAGCAGATGACATTAAATTTTTGCATGTGTAAATTTGGTAACTGTCCTGTAGATAGATACCAACGTAAATACCAATACTACTTTTATTACTTACGAATAAACGAACAGAAAGCCAGTGTGGAAAAAAACAAACAATGCAACATTAGTACACATTACATATTAAAATATTAAGTTACATATTAAAGTTTTAAGTTACATATTAAAGTTTTAAGTTACATATTAAAGTTTTACGTTACATATTAAAGTATTAAGTTACAAATTAAAGTATTAAGTTACATATAAAGTTTTAAGTTACAGTACATATTAAAGTTTTAAGTTACATATAAATTATTAAGTTACATATTAAAGTTTTAAGTTACATATAAAGTTTTAAGTGACATATAAAGTTTTAAGTTGCATATAAAGTTTTAAGTGACATATAAAGTTTTAAGTGACATATAAAGTTTTAAGTTACATATAAAGTTTTAAGTTACATATAAAGTTTTAAGTTACATATAAAGTTTTAAGTTACATATAAAGTTTTAAGTTACCGTACATAACTAACTAACTGACGACTAACTCCCTACTTTACGATGGCCATAAACTGTCACTTATAACTCTATGGAAAGCTATCGTATGCTCACTAATAATAATAATAAAAAAAAAAAACTGACGACTAACTTACTACTTTACGATTAAAAAAAAAACCTGATGAACTTACAGGTAGCCATCGTAGTCAACAAGGACGAGAATCTCCGGGTATATAATGTATGGGGCACTCCTCTTACGTCTGAGTTTGGCATTGGCACTCTTGGCTGGCATGTGGTCCAACTCCATCAACGCTGTAATGATAACAACAACAACAACATTAACAACAATAACATTAACAACAACAATAACAATTATATTTACAACAATAAAAATTACATTTACAACAATAACAATTACATGTACAACAATAACAACTACCGTACATTTACAACAACTCCATTTACAACAATAACAACAACTACATTAATAAAGATAACAATAACAACAACTACTACATTAATAACGATAATATTAATAACGATAACATTAATAACAACAACTATATTAACAACAACAACAACAACTACATTTACAACAATAACAACAGGAGTTACATTAACAACAACAACTACATTAACAACAATAACAACAATATTAACATCAACAACACAACAACTACACTAAAAATAATAACAACAACACCTACATTAACAACAACAACAACAATATTAACGACGGCAACACAAACAACAACACGGTCAGAGAGAGAGAGAGAGAGAGAGAGAGAGAGAGAGAGAGAGAGAGAGAGAGAGAGAGAGAGAGAGAGAGAGAGAGAGAGGAAGAAGAGGAACTGTGTGGGTTTAGAAAAGGGGCAGTGACATCATGGTAGCAAGAAGCAGAAGCGGGGGCGGGGGCGGGGGCGTTGGAGGGTTAAGGGGGGGGGGGGGCTCCACTAAGACACCGCCCTCTATTCAGCCAAGGTAGTGTCCAGATAAGTAAGGTGTACTGGTTGGTTGGTTCCCTTGGCTGACTGACTGACTGACTGACTGGTGCTGGGAAGGTGTATTGTATATCATGTCTCTTACTGTACATTTATTTAGTTGCCTACAGAAAAAATAAATAAATAAATACTTTGAAGACTTATTTGTGCAGACGATGATCTAAAAGAAATTCTGTGGGGTACAGTGGAGGCACATAATAGTCCTTCATCAGAATGTAAAGGGGAAGTCTAGTCAAGGGTTATATGTGGCGACTGTACAGTTGCCAAAAACGGTATTGCGACAACTATTGATACAACATTAAATATATTAGTGTCCATAGTTGTTTGTAGGGATTATAAGTATGTATTACAGAAGGATATGTATATTTCCTTCTGTTATACATGCTTATAGTCCCTACAAATAGTTGTGAATATTACTATGGTTAAAGGTGTGGGTGGGTGTATGAGAGAGAGAGAGAGAGAGAGAGAGAGAGAGAGAGAGAGAGAGAGAGAGAGAGAGAGAGAGAGAGAGAGAGAGAGAGAGAGAGAGAGAGAGAGAGAGAGAGAGAGAGAGAGAGAGAGAGAGAGAGACTAGCACACTTGTCAGCCATATATTATAGTGTGTAGGTGTGAGTGTAGGTGTGGGTGTAGGTGTGGGTGGGTAGTTGTGTGTGGCAGTGGAGTTGTAGGTGTGTGGATGTCTGGTTGTAGTGTGTAGATGTGTGGTTGTAGATGTGTGATTGTGGATGTGTGATTGTGGATTTGTGGTTGTGTGGTTGTAGGGATGAGGTTGTGAGTGTGGATTTTGGAGCAGATCAATATTGAGGTGCAAGTGTGTTGGTGTGGGTGTAGAGAGAAAGATTGATAGAGGGATTGAAATTAGTTGCCACAACAGCGAGGTCATATAGCGTCAGATAAAGGTGATTGAGAGATGGAACGTGTAGAGAAGGAGAAAGGAGGGATAGAGAAGGAGAAAGAAAGGACAGAGAAGGAGAAAAGAGGGAAAGAGAATGACTGGATAGAGAACGAGAATGAATGAATGAATAGAGATAGAGGAGAAAGAATTGGATAGAGAAGGAGAAAGAAGGGATAGAGAAGGAGAAAGGAGGGATAGGGGATGACCACCACACCTGCCATCCCAAGCCAACTACTCATGTGTGTGTGTGTGTGTGTGTGTGTGCAGGTGTGGTTCTTCCTGAGGCGCTACCAGTCCCCCGTCTCTCTCTCTCTCTCTCTCTCTCTCTCAATTGTCTTTTTTCTATCTTTTTCGTTTTTCTCTCTCCTCACTTCTCTCTCTCTCTCTCACATACTCACACACACTCTCTCTCTCTCTCTCTCTCTCTCTCTCTCTCTCTCTCTCTCTCTCTCTCTCTCTCTCTCCTGCCTCACCTACTCCTCCTATGATACACCCCGCCATTAATTCCTCGTATTTATCTTTCTAAGTTAGCCTCGGGGCACGGGTCTGGGTGGTGAGTCAGCAGAGGGCGCACACACACACACACACACACACACACACACACACACACACATAGGCAGGCAGATAGGTAGCAGGGGGACACACACACACTCACACACATAGGTAGTAAGTGGACACACACACACACACATACACACAGATAGGTGTGCAGGCAGCAGACACACACACAAACACACACATACACAGAAGCAGATAGATAAGTAGACAGTCAGACAGTTATGCACACACACAGAACACAGACAGACAGGTGGACAAGCAGACAGACAGGTGGGCAGAAAAATAGGGAGACACACAGACAAAGGCAGACAGACAGACAGGGAGGTGGGCAGATAGACAGACGATAGATAGATAGACACTGACAGACAGTAATGCCACTCCGAACCTAACCTAACCTAACTTAACCTAACCTCTAACTTAACACTTACGGTACCTAATCTAATCTAATCTAATTTAACTTAACCCAACATAAAGTGGATAACATTGAATAGTAGAGACGCAGCAGCGAGATTGGTTAGTGGAAAGTTTTAATTAAAGTATTCTGAGTTAACAGGAATCCTTCAAACCAAACCACGCAACAACTCTTAGAACCCTGGTACATGTGTGTGTGTGTGTGTGTGTGTGTGTGTGGATGCGTGTGTGTGTGTGTCCACTTGTCTACCTGTGTGTGTGTGTGTGTGTGTGTGTCCACTTGCTACCAGTCTGCCTGTGTGTGGTGTGTATGTGTATGTGTGTGTGTCCTCACTGTGGCAATTCAATTAGGAATGTGACAGTCATTTTCATTCTTGGCCCTCGGGAACACACACACACACACACACACACACACACACACACACACACACACCTTCTTGACACAGTTTGAGGCAGGGAAGGAGAGTACACACATATACGTAACATTGAAATTTACCAAGGGAGGGACTGTTTCATTCATTTTTGTTTCATTCATTTGTTTCATTCATTTCTGTTTCATTCATTTGTTTCATTCATTTGTTTCATTCATTTGTTTCATTTATTTGTTTCATTCATTTGTTTCATTCATTTGTTGCCGTGTGGATACTACGCATTGTTTTATTTTTAGTAATATATATTTATTTACCATTAGGCAGAGTAGTAATAATAATATATCACCTATTTAAAGTACTTAGTAAAAAAAATATGGACGTCACAATGAATAAAGAAATTTGTGGTTATTGTTGTAAATTTAATATATATTGTGTAAGCCATTTTCCTGAATATAAAAGAGAATTAATTACCTGAGTTTTGAATTGCAATTTATTCGTATTTATATATATAATATTATATAATCTTCCACTTTTACGTAGTGGATAGTAGTAGAATGGTCTGAGAGCAGCACAGCGTGGCGTCTGATCTGACTCACTAAATTAAATCCTATGTACAGTCGTCTACAAAAAGTTGTGCTCAGTGTTACCGGAGACCAGATAAAGATTCGCTTTTTGTTACATTGGATTGTCTTGATTCCTCTAAACTTTTAAAGTATGCTAGGAAACAGGACCAGAATAGCAACAATAATGGTGTTCTGTTGCTTGAAATAGTTTGGAGGATTCTGTTGCTCCAATTTACCAACACCGAATTTCCTCCTTAACTCAACTTTAACTCAACCTAACATGGCTCTCATGGAAGTTATATCAATAGTTATATAAAGACAAACGAAGAGCAGATGAAATATATATCACCATTCCCCTCGACACTATAGACAGCGACAGAGAACAAAAAAGTGTTGCAGAGATACTATGTACAGTCAGTCAATGATTTACTTACTGTACCCCACCCTCGTTAAGTTACTCACAGTTTTAGCTGGTAAATTCTGGAGTAGTAAGGATGCAGGGTTATCTTACAGTGATTGTGATTGGTCCATCTAATATTATCTGCTGTAAGATATATACCCCTGCTTTCTACTCCAGATTTTACCTGCTAAAACTGCGAGTAACTGAACGAGAGTGGGGTACGTGTAACTGAAAGAGGGTGGGGTGGGGTACGTGTAACTGAAAGAGGGTGGGGTATGTAAGTACGTGCATCATTGACAGACTGTACGTACGTGTGCATTCCAACGGCACTTTTCTTCTCATTGGACACGGTCATTACTGAAGAGCATAACTTTCTCATACTTTACTTTACCTAATTTAAATTCGACATGGTCATTTTTGAATCACATAAAGATCTCACACCTTTCCCACCGTAACTAAAAGCGAACTTGTATAGGATAATTCAGTTATCATTTTAGTAGATAGTAAGGAGGACAAAACCTGCACTAGGGATTTTATTTGGGAAGGTCAAGAGAGTGAACATGGGGGGAGTGGCAAAAGTTGTAAGTTACGTCAAAAAAAAAAAAAAAAAAAAATCGAAAATGAGTCGATACCTATATAAATATTAATGGGGGGTATACATTACAGTGTTGGTAAATCTGGAGCAATTGATTCCTCCAAACTATTCCAAGCATCAGGCCACCTTTATTTTTGTCCATCTACTGTATAGTCCTGCTGTTTCCTAGCATAAACTTGTGAGGAATCAAGGCGCTCTAATATACCGAAAATGTAATAATAACCCCTTTTAATTAACTGCACAAGGGTTACAGAAATATTATATACATTCCATCATTATCATCATCATCATCGTCATCATCATCATATTCATCAACACCAGAAAGGAATCAGTGAGTTTATTACCGCATCTTCTATGTTCCTCACTCTATCTACACCATCCTCTATGTTCCTCACTCTATCTATACCATCCTCTTTGATCCTCACTCTATCTATATCATAAACTCATACAAAACTCCCCTCTATACTTCTTCCCTTATTACCATCCTCATCCTTCACCTTTCTATCTTACCCTGTCCTGTTTACTACTTATACTTCCCTTACTTCTTTAACCATTTTCATCCTTATCCTCACCCTTTCTTTACCTCTCATACTTCCCTTACTTCTTTGACCTCATCTTTTCACTCATACCTGGTCCCCTACCTTCTTGTCTCATTATCACCCTCATCGTCACCCTGTCTAACCCTCATACCTCCCATACTTCTTTGTTCATTACCATAATCACCTCCATCGCTCCCACCACTACCATCACCACCTCCTCCACTACCATCACCACCCACCACCATCTCCTTCATTACCACCACCCCTTATCCTCCTCTTTCACCATCACTATTACCACCAATGCTACTATCACCACCACAATCTCTGCAACTATCACTACCACCACCACCACTACCACCACCACCACCACCACCACTACCACAATCTCTGCCACTACCACCACCACTACCACAATCTCTTCCACCACCACCACCACCACCATTACCACCCCTCCACCCTCACCCCCCTGAGAGAAGATTACAAGAAACACTTGGAGTTATTTATTGAGGCAGGGGATGGCTTGGTGGGGGGGTGGGGGGTGAGAGGGGGCCCAGCATGATGGGTTGGGGGTTGGGGGTTAGGGTGGGTGGGAGAGGAAGGTACTGGGAGTGATTTTTCCCGTATATATAAGGGGATAATCTCCTGTGGTCAAACTGGAAGACTACAGCTTCCTCCGTAAACTATGCCAGGAATTACAGACTACATTCATTCTTCAAGTGGAGGATTTGTTTTGTAGCACAGGTTGGAGGAATGGGCAGTAAGTCTTCACTCTGACCACAACTTATAATGAACCCGAAACAAAACTTACCTAATGTGGACAAGTTTCACCTGACCTGACCAATCCCAGCCTAACCTAACCTAACCCAGCCTAATAACCTAACCTTACCAAACCTATCCCAGCCTAACCTAACCTAACCTAACCCAGCCTAACCTAACCTTACCAAACCAATCCCAGTTTATCCTACCCTAATTTAACCAAACCTAAGCTAACCTAACCTAACCTTGCCTAACCTACCTCAAGTGATTTAATTCTCGGGAAAGCTTTCCGTATCAAATGGGTTAGTATATATTATATTTGGGAAGCATAATAAAAGCAGCGAATATCTTGTAACTTTAAGTTGTTATTTTTTTCCGCGACCAACAATAATATTTATCATCATTATACTGAGAACTAAAACCAAACACTGAGACTTCGATTATTTGGAACGAAAATGAACATGGAAGTGGCAGAAAAAAGTGAAGTAGGAAAGAAGGAGGCAGATCAAAATACATAGATATTGACTATTTACATAATAATGGAGCAAAAAGCAGTAAGGGACAAGAAATGTATGAAGAAGTGTGGGAGGGAGAACATAAACACTAGAATTATTTCCCCGTGTTAGTCAAAGTGAAATTCTGAAGGAAGTCGCTTGTTGTTGTTATGGATATAAAGTAAACAACAGACGAAATAAATATCAGCTGGTGTTTCGAGGGGAAGTTGGAGTGGGGGATTTTTTGTTTGGTGATTAATTGGAAGGTGTCTACTGCTTCCTACAAAAGAAACAGATCCCCTCTTAGTATCACTTTAGGGCGTCGTGTTTTCTGGCATACAGTAGTTATAGGAGAAGTCAGTAAGTGGCCTTCCAATTTGACTACAATAAAATCTCCCACTCAAATAAAAAACTGGCTATATTATATACTTGGGATACTCGTGCCCCCCTTCACTTTCCTCCTCCCACGCCCCTCACTGCTTCTCAGAATTCCGCCAACACTACAGGAATGAACCAGAGGACAAGAAGAAGGAGGTGGAGATGAAGAGGGAGATGGAATTTACGAGCACCAAAAAAAAAAATAAATAAAAAAAAAATAACAGATTCTTTTACAATTATGAGTAGCAGCATCTGGTCTGTAAATGCCGTCCCCTTGTTAAATAATTGTCCTTTCATAATGGTCCATAATATATTTTTTAAACATTTGGGGTAGCAGAGTCAAACTTCGATCATGTTATATTCTTGTTTGATGGGTCATTATCAGGTTAAGTGTATGTATTCCTTTCCTTCTATCATATTTTGACACACACATACACACACACACACACACACACACACACACACACACACACACACACACACACACACACACACACACACACACACACACACACACACACACACACACACACACACACACACACACAAGTAAATACACACACAGATCCACACAGAAGAACATGCACATATACACACAGTAAAACAGGCACATAGACAAACACACACACACACACACACACTTACACACACAGACAGACAAACAAGCAGCCCTCGTCACGCACCACCACGCCCTACACGACTCTACAAAGGGCACAGGTCCATGACACTAAAAACAGACTGATGGTGATGGTAATGATGATGACCCAGACTTCAGCCAATAGTTACCTTCTCGTTCCACACCGTTAGTTAGTTAAGGGACCCACGGTTTTGTAGTCAGAACATTTTGGGAAGTAAATGAGTCATTCAATTATTGCCACAAAACACTATACCTATATAGAAGGATGGAGCTTGTTTCGTGGCATAGTCAGAAGGAAACAGAAGCCTCCAATTTTCATACACGATCACAGGGTCCTTAATTTAATTAAGGGGGAAGTTTTGTGTTGGTCAATCTGGAGCAACTGAATCCTCCATCCACACTATTCCAAGCAACAGAACAATATTATTTTTGCTCTTCTGGTCCTGTTTCCTAGCATACTTTGGAGGAGTCAAGGCACTCCAATGTACCAAGAAAGAATTACCACATTAATTAAGGGAATAGTGTGTACATTTGGCGAATCAGAGTACTTTGATTCCTCCAAAGTATGCCACGAAACAGGACCAAATTAGCAATAATAATAACAACAATAACAATAACGGTGTCTTGTTGGTTGCTTGGAATAGGAATCAGCATTTACTAGTGATTTACCAACACTCCACTTCCACCATTAATTAAAAAGTTGTTCAGTTCGTCACCTGCTCGGGGATTTAGGTCTTATTAAATGTAGTGCTTTAAACATTACGGGGTATTTAGGTGGCGTGCCAATCTACCTTGATGTGGCATTGTGAGCAGTATGTTATAAGAATTGCACGTCGGCCAAGTTTTTTTTTTTTTTTTTTGTATATATTTAAGACACACTAACTGACACTTTCTTATCTGAGGTTGGGAACGTGATCATTAGGTTAGGTAAGGATGCACACGTTATAAATAGCATATATAGCCAGGGAAGGTTAGGATGGTTACACAAGACAAAGTTAGGTTAGGTTAGGGTAGGTTAGGTTAGGTTAGGGTAGGGTAGGTTAGGTTAGGTTAGGTTAGGTTAGGTTAAGTGAGGATGCATAAGTTATTAATAGTATAGTTAGGGAAGGTTAGGATACATTAGTTAAAAATACCCTGGTCGACTGTATGATATAGGGAAGGTTATATATGTTACGAAAGACAAGATTAGGTTAGGATAGGTTAGGTTAGGTTAGGTTAGGTTAGGTCAGGTTAGGTTAAGGTGAGAGAGAATACATAAGTTAATAATAGTACAGGCAGGCCAACTGTACGATATAAAAACATTAGGAAGGTTATACACAAGTCAAGGTTAAGTTAAGTCAGCAGAAGTAGGAATGAAATATTGGCCTGCATGGGTCGAGATGAGGAAAGATGAGATACAATCGGTAACAACTGGACACCCTGTAACTCTATCATTCTCTATCACACCTCGCATCTTTCTTTTCTCTCGATCGTTCAGGCCTTTTCCACCATACCACACTTCCCTCCTACTAGTGGTTGTGGTAGTGCCAGCAGGTAATGTTTATGGTAGTGATGGAAGTGGTAGGGAACAGTGCACTATATCATTTTAGTGGGTGGGTAGTGGCAGTGGTCGTTGAGTCAGTGGCAGTGGGGGTAGTTTTAGTGTCAGTGGTGGTAATTTCAGTGGTAGTAGTGATGGCAGGGTCGGTAGTGTTAGTGGAGGTGTCAGTGGCCGTGTTGGTAGTGGTAGTATCAGGGGTGGTAGTGGTGTCAGTGGTAGTGTTGGCAATAGAGATGGTGGTGGTGGTAGTGGTGTCAGTGGCAGTGGTGATGGTAGTGGTGGTAGTGGTGTCAGTGGTAGTAGTGGTGGTAGTGGTGTCAGTGGCAGTGGTGGTGGTAGTGGTGGCAATAGAGGTGGTAGTAGTGGTGGTAGGGTAGCCAACTTTCACCAGGGTGGGTGGGTAGGTAACCTTTCCCGGGGTCCTGTCTGGCTAGTGTCTGTCTGGTCTTCCCCAGCCTCAGGCCATCCCTCCCTACCTCCCTCCCTAACTCCCTAACTCCCTCACTCCCTATCTCCCTCCCTCCCTAACTCCCTCCTTCCCTCTCTAACTCCCTATCTCCCTCCCTCCCTAATTCCCTCCTTCCTTCTCTCCCTCCCTCCCTCCCTAACTCCCTCACTCCCTATCTCCCTTCCTAACTTCCTTTCCTCCCTCCCTCCCTAACTCCCTCCTTCCCTCCCTCACTCCTACGGTACCACCCTTTCCTCTTCCATTCTCTCCCTCACTCCTACGGGGCCACTCTTTCCTCTCATTCTCTCCTTTCTTTATTCATTGCTTTGCTCTCTCTCTCTCTCTATCTTACTGGGGGACCTTTCTTTGCTCTCTCCCACTCATGCATCCTTATATATATAGGGATATCTTAGTTTTTTTTTCTCTCTCTCCATATAAATCCCTCACTTTTTCCATCAATCACATTCCCCATCTCGCTTGCAGAATCTCTCTCTATTTACTTAATGCATTCCTCTCCCATTCATTCCCCGGTATTTACCAGGTCACTTCATTCATTCATTCCTCACATTTAACTTCAATACCATCATTCCACACTCATTCCTCTCTCTCTCTCTCTCTCTCTCTCTCTCTCTCTCTCTCTCTAACTTGGCATCCTTTTTCCTCTCACCTGCCTACATACCTCCTTCAACATCGTACTCTACATCCCTCCCTCCCTCCTATCCTTCCTCCCTCCTATCCTTCCTACCATAACCATAACATTCTACCCTCACACTCTACCATCCATTCTACCATTACAGTTCCAACTCTCTCTCTCTCTCTCTCTCTCTCTCTCTCTCTCTCTCTCTCTCTCTCTCTCTCTCTCTCTCTCTCTCTCTCTCTCTAACGTGTTCTCCTCATATCCTCGGCACCCAATTTTCTCCAACAACCTCTCCTCGTACCATTCATTCTGCCCTTCTAGTCTTTGGGTCCAACCTGCTGTCTCACCTTCTCTGCTTCCCTCCCTCCCTCCCTCTTTCCCTTCCCTCCCTTCCTCCCTCCCTCCCTCCCTACCTTCCTTCCTCCTTCCCTCCTCCCTCCCTTCCCTCCCTCCCTTCTCGTCTTACTTAAGGTGGTAATTCTTTATTTTTTGGTACATTGGAGTTTCTTGATTCCTCCAAAGTATGCTAGGAAACAGGACCAGAGGGGCAAAACTACGTAATGGTGTTCTGTTGCTTGGAATAGTTTGGAGGATTCAGTTGCTCCAGAATTACCCACACAAAACTTCCCCCTTAAGGTCCCTGTGAAAGTATATGAAAATTATTGGAGACTTCTAATTCCTCCTAACTATGCCACGAAACAAGCATCTTCAAATATAGGTGGTATTTCGTGGCAATATTGGAAGGACTCGTTTATCTTCAATTTTCTAACTATATCACAATCATGGGTCCTTAATTAAGTTTATGTATTTGCTCTTTGGTCGTGTATGAGTTAAAGGGAATAATATACTTTTGGTACTTTGGAGCACTTCGATTCCTCCAAAAAAAACATGCCAGGAAACTGGACCAGATTAACCAAAATATTGCTCGACTGTTGCTTGGAATAGATTCGAATTTATAAAGTGTCGCCACCTGGAGAGTAACGAGTCCTCCAGTCTATACCACAAAACAGACTTCCTCTTGTAGGTGCTGGTTTGTGACACAGTTTGGAGGAATCAGTAGCCTCCATTAATGGCTCTGACTGTATCAAAGGTCCTTTAAATTTGCCGTATATTCTTGAGGATTGTCGTTTTTAGGCTCGGCAAACGCACACGTGGCGTCAATATTATGTCAAAAGCTCCAATTTTTTCATTCCCTTGTATTTGATATTTGCATATTGTGTATTAATTATTTGTTGTTGTTGTTGTTGTTGTTGTTTACTGAGGCAACAACACAGGGCAGGTTTCAGAATTATCACAAATTCTCTCTTCCTTACATTCTCTCCCTTTAGCGATTAATCTCTTTTACTTTTAAGCAATATTGATAAACCTAATTTTTAAGTATATATATATATATGGTGGTTTGTTTCGTTGCATTATCTGTTGGACTTTGTAGTGCATCCTTCACAGACAATATTAATATCCTGTTCCATGAATGTCAAACTTGATAATCCCAACACGAAGACATTCAGTGACATACATACATAAGTAAATTGGAGGAAACAGACAACATTAATTCTGTCAATATCTTACCCTTTTCATTATCAGGGACTCATTCTGTGAAATATGATAATGTCTGGCATCATTTCAATGTGTTTTATGTAAGTTGTAAATCGTTGTTACTTGATTTACAGAAACAGCTTTTGACATTGGACAGTGATATGTGTTTCAACCCACCACAACGTCTGATGCCAAAACAGGACAACTGTACAATATAATGCATCAGCTGTTTGAGGAAGAAAGGATCTGTACCTATAGTGAAAATTCATAACAAGGGGCTACATGACTGGATACAGAGAGCAGCCAAGCGACACTACTATACTACTATGAATTGAAGCGATGACTCATTAACGTTTAACACAACCAATACACAGTGTGAATATTGAATTTTATAACTGGGCTGAATGACTGAATACATGGAGAGAGCAGCCAAGCGACACTGTACTACATGAATTGAATCAATGACTCACTCGCTAACGTTTAACACAACCAATACACAGCTTATGATATTAGAATGTAGGTTGACCCTGCGTGTACTAACCTCCACATTATCACTGGCTTCGTAGTCATTACCCACAACCCTGGATAATAATTTCCTTCTTGTACAGACATCCTAAACTGGTCTGGCATACCTCTGAATCACTGAAGCGTTACTGTTGTTATGCAATAATTGTGCTTTTGCCTAGTTATGTAATGACTGTACAAAAGTCGTATTATACAGTTGACCACAAGAACTCGTACACAGGCTATATGGAATGAGTGGGTAATTATTTTAGAAGTACTGTAATAAATGGTCTACCATGCATGTGACTCAGTGAATAGTAAGACAACAAACCTAATTTAGTGTTTGTTGTTTGCAGTTGCTTTGTTTTACATTTTCTGTATGTTGTAAACCCTGGAAAAAACACAAGAGCGTGTGTAGGAATTTTTGCAGCCAATAGTACAGTACAGTACAGGACCTTCAGCACAAGACAGGGAAGGAAAGCATACGAGGTAAATCTGGTAAGAGTCAGATGCTTCTTAAATCAACGAGTAAGTTTTGTGTTAGTAAATCTGGAGCAACTGTATCTTCCAAACTATTCCAAGCAACAGAACACCATTATTTTTGTAAACTTGGGCCTATTTCCTGGCATACTTTGGGGGGAATCAAGGCACTCCAATGTACCAAAAGGGAATTACCACCTTAATTAACTTACCTGAAATATCTCTAATCGCAATAACCAGAAGGAAGGATTAAGTCGAATACATACACACACACACACACAGATAGGATGAGGACACACAGAGAGAGGTCTTCAAGTCATGTCTCCCCCATACCTTTCCTTTCTCGGGGTCCCCTGCCTTCCATTCCTTCCTTCCCTGTGAGTAACATACCATTGGCAGCCTCAACCCTTCCATACCCTCTAGCCCTCCCGGTTCACCCTTCCCGAGCCACTTACCACACGTTCACTCAACCACTCAGTCAGTCAGTCAGTTAAACAAACATCCAGTCTATCATTCAGGTTTGTAGTTTATCAGCAGGCCAGCCAATTAGCCAGTCAGCCCATTAGCTATTTACTCTGTCAGTTAAATATCTAGTCTATCATTCAGGCTTGTAGTTTGTCAGACAGCAGGCCAGCCAATTAGCCAGTCAGCCCATTAGCTATTTTTTACTCTGTCAGTTAGTCAGTCAGTTAAATATCTAGTCTATTATTCAGGGTTCTATTTTGTCAGCAGGTCAGCCAATTAGCCAGTCAACCCATTTGCTAGTTAACCTGTCAGTCAGGTAAATATCCAGTATATCATTCAGGCATGTATTCTGTCAGCCAGTTAACCTATTTGCTAGTTAGTCTGTCAGTCAGCCACTCAGCCAGCCCATCAGTCACTCAGCCAGCTCATCAGTCACTCAGCCAGCTCATCAGCCACTCAGCCAGCTCATCAGTCACTCAGCTAGCTCATCAGCCACTCAGCCAACCCATCAGTCACTCAGCCACTCAGCCAGTAAGCCACCTAGCTATCTCCATCCACTCTTTCCCCTTCCTTGGGTCAGGTGGCTCACTTTATCACAGGGTTCACTAGCCCGTCACTCCCCCCGGGGCGTTCCTTCCCCTACTGGGCTCTCTCCCTCTCACTACTACACCTTCTCTTCTACCATAGTCTACGTTAGTTTTATTTATATATATATAATATATAGTTCCCACACGACACTCATGGAACTATGGGCCGTATGCAAGAACATCCGTGGTGTTGACGATGGCATGGTACCTGCACGACGGCTCTGTTTGTTATTCTACGAAGCCATCGTTCATATCAGTATACGAAGCCATCGTAAACACCGTGAATGTTCTTGAATATGGCTCTTAAGTGTTATATAGGCAATACCATTGATAGCGTTGCAAAGAGGTTAGAGTACGATACGATACGGTACGATGGCTCCATAGACAAACAACATGGCCATCGTAAGGGTATCGTCAACCCTATAATATACATGAGATACTCTTGCCTACAACCCTAAAAACCTTCCGAGCCCCCAGACCCTATGGGAGTCCAACCCTAATAAGGCGTTGGTATCCATCACGTCACCTGAGCTGCTTTATAAATGTCTGGGTGGGTATTCAGGAGGATTCGATTCCTTACATGATATCTCAGGGGAATGGGAGTGCTTTTGTAGCGGCCCGGGAACAATGTATATCTGAGTATAACTGGAGGACAAGACCATATACGGTGACCCTCTCAATAATAATACACATGGAGGCTGTATGTATGTATGTATGTATGTATGTATGTATGTATGTATGCATGTATGTATGTATGTATGTATGTATGTATGTATGTATGTATGTATGTATGTATGTATGTATGTATGTGTGGAGAAATTACTGGTATATTCCGTGTAATTTATGAAGTTATGTAAATGTTCAGATACTCACTTTTTCAACTGTAAAATTATCCACACCAAAATGTACATTGTTTATATTCTGTATTTGGTAGTGTACAGTAGTGTCTAGTGTGTGTGTGTGTGTGTGTGTGCTTGTTTTCAGTATTTCGACTTTTTATGACGTTGGAGGAATACTTATATGAGGACAGTATAATATTTTATGAACCATTTAGTTCTTTCATTTAAAGTTTACTCAGTAAGAAAGGAAAAAATATGATAAAAACCTAGTAACTGCTTTATAAGATCTAAAAAGTTTATAGCGCCGATGGAATAAACTGAACCGTGTTGAGTGTGCAAAACAACAACAACAACAACAACAACTGGTGATGAGTATGCAACCAACTGATGCTGAATATGCAACAACCTAGCACACAGCATGCACGAACTATTTTGGCCTTGAAAACTCACGACACAGTTTTACCAAGGAGTGGGCAGGAAAATGGATCATACTGAGTGTTAAAGGAAGTACAGCTATAGATAATATTCATGGCGCTACGAGTGTTTTTATATTATCTTTTCTTTTTCATTATTTTTCTTCATTTATCTTTACTACAAGCCCCCCCCCCCCCCAAAACACTAAGGGTAACGTTGCCGTTGAAGGCCCTGCATGTCAAGTAAAGAGAGAGAGAGAGAGAGAGAGAGAGAGAGAGAGAGAGAGAGAGAGAGAGAGAGAGAGAGAGTGAGAGAGAGAGAGAGAGATAGAGAGAGAGAGAGAGTAGAGTAGAGTAGAGTAGAGTAGAGTAGAGTAGAGTAGAGTAGAGTAGAGTAGAGTAGAGTAGAATAGAATAGAATAGAATAGTTAGATGTATTGATACTTTTATCCTTTGTGTTGTACTCACCGTAGTCAGTGTCGACGATGGGCGCCTCACGTTTGTAGACGATGTGGAAGCCTTCTGATTCCGTCTGACGTCTCCTCCTCTTGAGTAGTGTGAGTCCCTCGGGTAATGTGCCGTTGTTCCCGCCCTCAGAACTGTATCAACACATATTAACACATATCAACACACATTACAACACACATCAACACACATTAACACACATTAACACATATCAACACACATTAAAACACACATCAACACACATTAACACACATCAACACACATTAACACACATTAAAACACACATCAACACACATCAACACACATTACAACACTGGTCAGCACAGCACAGCAAATCGTAGCTCAGGGTATCATTACAAATAACTTTGCAGTGCAGCACAGCATAACACATGATTAGGAATGAATGAACACACACACACACACACACACACACACACACACACACACACACACACACACACACACACACACACACACACACACACACACACACACACACACACACACACTAGCTAACTCATTCATTCACACACTCACTCACTCACTCACTCTCTCTCTCTCTCACTCAGTATACAAGACTGGGTGAGTATAGGAGAGAAATATATAATGATAAGATGCATGGCAAGGTACTGACGGTAACTGTTGTAGGTCGAGTAGTGATCCTGTGTTACTGGTGTCGTCAGCGTTGAGAGGAAGACCATCACTGAACACCATCTGGTCACCTAACTCCTCCGCCTCGTCCATGAAGAACTCGTCGTCAGGAGGGGCAAGGTGGTTCTCGTTGTCTTCATCCTCTTGCTTCTTCTGCGTCACCTCCCCGCGGGCCAGCTGGTGCAGGGAGACGGGCAAGGGACGCACCACCAGGTCCTCCCCTACAGTACCATCCTGAAGAAGGGAAGAGCACATGAAGCAGGTTATTATTTTAAGGTTTGAGGAATTGCAAGTGGTCGTGGTGAGGGGGACATGTTTGTATGGTGTGGTGTGAAAGTTTAGTGCTATATTATAGTTGTAGGAAGAGGAATTCACTGTTGGTTGTAGTAATGGGAAGGACAGAGCTATACTGAGTGTTATGGAGGGAGAGGTTAGTGCTAGTGGAGGTGTAGTTAGTGCTAATGTAGGTGTAGTTAGTGCTAGTGTAGGTGTAGGTGGTGGGGAAGGGGAAGGGGAAGATTAAGGGTACTGCAGGTGGTAAAGAAATGATTCAAGGAGGTTTGTGTTGTAGTCTGAGAATATTTCAGAGAATGTACTCAGTATAATGCGATTCTTAGCAAACCAAACGACCAATACAAGAAAACCTAAGTAAAGGTGTGAGGCGAGAAAAAGACCCTCGCAAAACTCTTCAAGTGAACAGACAGGTTTAGACTCTTCGGTTGTCAGTTGTGTAAATCTGTAACCAGTTTTTAAAACAACCACCCCGGTGTAGTCATGGTAATTATTGTCTCATTATGTAGCTCACTCATACAACCTTTACTGACCCATGGAAAATGTTGTAGACAATAATTTCTTCATCTTCAGTTGAAAATGCCAATTAAAATCAAACACAAAAAATATATTTATATAAATAAAATAAAATGAATAAACAAAAATAATTGATAAAATAAAATAAAATAAAATAAATAAATAAAATAATATAAGCATCCGTTTAGCAATTGGACTTAACTCCAAGATGATTATTCCCAACGACGTAAAACACCAAGGAACATTGATTCTGATTACAGGTTGGTTATGGTAACACGAGGCACCAGAAGATTCAATCAATGATCACTGGTACTGTACATACAAACGAGGAAATAAACACGTGTAATAAGTTTCCTCAACCTACGAGTTAAATTCAAGTTGTAGAGACTCAACAAACCCCGAGAGAGATAAGAGTTGATGAAGGGTTACTCTGACTCTGAAATGTTGAGCTTCTTGACGGTACGACTAAGGGAACAATTTGGTGTTGGTTTAATTAATCTGGAGCAACTGATTCCTCCAAACTATTCCAAGCAACAACAACAACAACAACAGAACACCACCATTAATTTTGTTCATCTGGTCCTGCTGTTTCCTGGCATACTCTGGAGGAATCAAGGCACTCCAATGTAACAAAAGTGAATTACCCCCTTATGGGACTGAGTGATGTGTGGGGTGTTTGATATCATTTTGTTGACACGCCACTGGTATTTTTTTTCGAAGACACATATTTCAGTTTACACATATTTCAGTTTACACATAATTTCGTAGACACATATTTCAGTTTACACATAATTTCGTAGACACATATTTCAGTTTACACATATTTCAGTTTACACATAATTTCGTAGACATATATTTCAGTTTACACATATTTCAGTTTACACATAATTCAGGTTGTGTTGATATTTTTCATGTTAAATCATCTCTTTGTATACTTTCTATCTGTGTTTGATTTTTTCCTCTTACTTACCTAACCCTTCCCCTCAATGTCTCTCTCTTTCTTTCCCTGCCATCTATCTCCCTCACTTTCTCGCTTCCCTCTATCTCTCTCCTCCTTTCAATTTCTCTCTTTTTCTCTCTCCCCTCCCTTTCTCTCTCTCTCTCCCTCTCAGTCTCTCTTTTTCTCCCCCTCTCTCCCCCCCTATCTCTCTCTTTCTCCCCCCCCCCTCTCTCTCTCTCTCTCTCTCTCTCCCTCTCTCTCTCTCTCCCTCTCTCTCTCTCTCTCTGGCCAGCTCCCCTCGTAAAGCTTTCATCTGAGGTCGTTCCGCTGTCTCGTCTCTCAGGGCCAGGAATGAGAACAACTACCGATAAGTGGTATCTTGGCCCTCCTCATTGTCCGCAACACAGCATAGGTACCACAGCTTTCTTCACTCTTGTACACGAGATGGCGTAGGCAGGCAGGCAGGCGAGCTTTCGTTTTGTGTTTGGGAAGAAGAGAAGGAGGAGGAGGAGGAGGAGGAGGAGGGAGGAGGAGGAGGAGGAGGAGGAGGAGGAGGAGGAGGAGGAGGAGGAGGAGGAGGAGGAGGAGGAGGAGGAGGGGGGGGCGTGGTGGGTAAGCTTTTGTTTTGTGTTTGGGAAGAGAAGGAAGAGGAGGAGGAGTAGGGGGGGCGTGGTGAGTAAGCTTTCGTTTTGTGTTTGAGAAGAGGAGGAGGAGGAGGAGGAGGGCGTGGTGGGTAAGCTTTCGTTTTGTGTTTGAGAAGAGGAGGAGGAGGAGGAGGGCGTGGTGGGTAAGCTTTCGTTTTGTGTTTGAGAAGAGGAGGAGGAGGAGGAGGAGGGCGTGGTGGGTAAGCTTTCGTTTTGTGTTTGGGAAGAGAAGGAGGACGTGTTTCGTTTTGTGTCTGTGAAGAAAAAGAGGAGGACGTGAGCCTGTTTTCTTCCCAGCCTGTGTGTGCCTGTTTTCCTCTTCACTGCCGACAACATCCTATGCAGACTACCTCCCTCCCTCCCCTCCACCCCTCTTAATAAATGTCGACCTTCCAACACTATACACAACCAACCCAAATCATTCCATAAAAGACCAACTTATTCCATACAGGCCCAGGTGTGTTTACTTCCATCCTACAAAGGCTGAGATGCAACAGGATCCCCATTATCCTACAAAAGGTGCGACGAGTTTCCTTCCATCCTACGAGTGAGTGAGTGTCGCAGAAGGACTCCCATTATCCTACAAAAGGTGCGACGAGTTTCCTTCCATCCTACGAGTGAGTGAGTGTCGCAGAAGGACCCCCATTATCTTACAAAGGGTGAGATGCAGAATAACCCCCATTATCCTATACAACAATGGGTTACTGAGATACAACACTACGGACTCACACATTATTCCTATACATAAAGGGGGCGACGCGTTTCATTCCTTGCTTCCTTAATAATTGCTACGAGTCAGTTAGTCACGCATTAATTCTCTACAAAAGGTGCGACGGTGCTTTTCATTCTCTGCCGCAAGTCAGTTAGTGTCGCAATTCGCCTCGCCTCCACTATAGGAATGAAAGGCTCCGAGGTGGTGTGTGTGTGTGTGTGTGTGTGTGTGTGTGTGTGTGTGTGTGTGTGTGTGTGTGTGTGTGTGTGTGTGTGTGTGTGTGTGTGTGTGTGTGTGTGTGTGTGTGTGTCGGAGCGTATCATTGCCCCCTCGCCTTCCCTTAATTGTACACGAGTCACGGTCAATAATCCTCCAACACCTACCAAAGAAAAATATGGCCTTGAAAAATGGTGGTGAGCAGAGAAATTATATATATAGTCTACATAGAACTTATATGTAGTCTACATACAACTTATATATATATAGTCTACATACAACTTATATATATACAACTTATATATATATAGTCTACATACAACTTATATATGAGTAGAGGATGATCGGTTTTGCAGAAGAGTTTGAAGGATTCAGAATCTCTCCACTTCTCAAGACATAAAATGGTTTTCTTATTACAACAAACCTATATGACCTTGTTGTTGTGGCGCCTAATATCAATTATTACAACACAGTACAACAGTAACTACAAACAATAATACTTCAGAGGGACATTTCTTCTCTTCAATTTGTACCCTGATAATTTACAGACTACTGCGTCTCTCTCTCACTCACTCTCTCTCTCTCTCTCTCTCTCTCTCTCTCTCTCTCTCTCTCTCTCTCTCTCTCTCTCTCTGTGTTTAGGGGTCTGTTATGCGTAAGTGTGTATGTATTTGTGTGTATGAGTGACTGCGTCACTGCGTATGTCTGTGTGCGTGGTGTGTGTATGTGTGTGTGTGTATGTTTGAGTGTGTATGTGTGTGTGTGTGTGTGTGTGTGTCTATGATGAGAGCAGGTACCCCCTTTCCCCCCGAGGCGGTACTAGTGTTAGCGCTCACCAACTCCACCAACACCATTAGGGAAGCCAAGTACAAAACCACCTCAATACTATAATGTTCAAGGTTTTAATTCACACTAGTCACTTCATAATCTCTCTCTTTCTCTGGCTCTCTCTCTTTATTTCTCTCTCTTTCTCTGGCTCTCTTTCTCTGGCTCTTTCTCTGTCTCTCTCTCTCTCTCTCTCTCTCTCTCTCTCTCTCTCTCTCTCTCTCTCTTTCTCTCTCTCCCTCTCTCTCTATCTCTCTCTTTCTCCCTCTGTGGCTCTCTCCATAGCATATATACAACATATTCTATCTCTCTTATTCCGTCCTATATAACTGAACAGACATTTTTTTTTATCTCTCTCTCATTTTCTCTACATATAACTCTCTCCAACCAACCAACCAACCAACCTACCTACCAACCTACCTACCTACCAACGAGTACTTACCTAGCCAGTACGTATCTCTCTATTTATATTCTCCTTCTATAGCCTATCTACCTATCTTGCTATCCATCTATGAGGCCCCACGGTCAAGGTTATATCTATCCCTCCCTTGCTCGCTCGCTCTCTCTTCTCTCAATCTGGCCCGTGTGTGTGTGTGTGTGTGTGTGTGTAACAGCCTGGGGTGGGGTAGGGGGTGGGGGGTGAGGGAGGGGGGGTAAAGGGGGGGGGGGTTGTAGCTAGCGGATCAACTCTTCTGTCGAACGTTAAAGAATTCGCCTGGAATTTCCTGCTGATAAACAGAGTAACGCACCATCAAGTGTAGACAAAAATAATAAATAAACACACACACACACACACACACACACACACACACACACGCTGAGTCGCCCCAGATAACACACACACACACACACACACACACACACACACACACACATAGAGCAGTAAAACAACAAACCAAACCCCTTCTGTAATGCCCTACTGGTAACGGATCCCAGGCCAAGCAGAAGATAATAACAAAACAGGTCCCAAGGTCTGACTACTCAATATAATAATTACACAGTTGGCCCACACATAGATTACTTAATTAAGCTCTTCATTTACTCTTTTAATTAATGACGCTCTTGAGATCATTGAACGGTTCTGGTAGCTATGGGTTGTGTCATTCTATTTCTATTTTTTTTTTCTGTAACGGTTCAGATATTATTAAACGGTTCTGGTATCTATGGGTTGTGTGTCACTCTATTCTATTTCTTATTTTTTTTTCTGTATAAATGGTGTCCTCAGAACTATTGTGTTAATAATGAAACCCTTGGTATTATTTCACTAGAGAGTAAATTTTGGCTTTTTGGAGTAAGTTGTGATTCTGTTGTCTGAGTGTTGTTGTGTCATGTTGTATACTAAGTTGTGATTCTGTTGTCGGAGTGTTGTTGTGTCATGTTGTATACTAACTTGTGATTCTGTTGTCGGAGTGTTGTTGTGCCATGTTGTATACTTAGTTCAAATTCTGTTGTCTGAGTGTTGTTGTGGGTTACTGCTTCCTCTGGACTGTACATACCAAACACCAGACCACCAGATCAAATTTATCTGTATCTTGGTAAATTATGTAGGCATCAGTGATCAACATTAAACAAAACTAACCAGACAAACATCTCCACCAACCCATGGATATCTGCTTCATTACCACCATCACCTCCTCAATAGCCTGCATGTACAGCCACAATCAAATAACCACCAACACTTTCCTTCCATCGTGCAAATAAATCAGTATCATATCAAAAATATAATCATACAACAACTCCTTACGTCAACTCAACCTATTCAAGTATTATTATGAGGTGCTGCAAAAATCATGCACCTCTTGTTCTTTATTACCAAATATTGCTTTACTACGATGGAAGGAAAGTGTCGGTGCATGTATATTTGATTGTGGCTGTATACATGGTCTAACAAAGCTAATATGAGCCTACAGTAGCGTGCGAGGTGGGTTCGAGTCCCAGTTCAGTCAGTGGTGGTGGTGGTGGTGGTGGTGGTGGTGTTCCTTCTTCACCTTGACACCAGCCCAGCCAGTCAGTCAGCCCAGCCAGCCAGCCAGCCAGCCAGCAGCAGGTTGGATTTCCCCGCTGGGCACCACCTCAGTCACAAGGTCTAATTTTCGGAGGGCAGGACTGGTAATCTGCACCCGTAATTCTTGGACTGGAGGGCTGAGGGTCGAGTTTGGGACAGGCAGGGGACGAAAGGGGTGGAAAGTAGTAGACGGGGGATGAAAAGCGAAAGTGAACAGGGTGTGGAAGGGAGACGAAAGGGGTTACTAAGGTACTCTGGGATGTAACTGACAGGGATGAAAAAGGGAAGATTTGACAGAGGGACGAAATGGGATATAGTGGTAGGGACGGTACAAAGGAATAAATAGGATAGAATGTAGTATAGAAAGGGAATGAAAAGGGAAAGGTTATGAAATGACTGACAGGGAAACGAAAGGGGTAGAAAGCAAACAGGAATGAAAAAGGAAAGTGAACAGGGACTGACTGACAGGGGGACGAAAGGGATAAAGTGGGCAGGGATCGAGGGACGGTGAGCAGAGATGGACAGGGGTTGAAGGAAACGTGAAATACGGTAGGTCGAGATGTGAAGGAGAGGAAGGAAGGGAGGGAGGGAGGAAGGGAGGGAAGACAGGTAGAGACAGGGATGGAACGAATGGGAGAGAATGGAATGAATTGAGAAGGAAAGTAGATAGAGAATAGAAAGATGTGAATAGAACGAAAGGGAGTTAATGGAATGAAATGCTGAGTTAATTAAACAGGAACCAACAGAAACTAAGGTAAGGTCAGTGTGAATCTCTCTCTCTCTCTCTCTCTCTCTCTCTCTCTCTCTCTCTCTCTCTCTCTCTCTCTCTCTCTCTCTCTCTCTAATAAGGCCAGACCACTCCACTCCCTCCTTCACTTTGCATTAAGTGTTGTGTGTGGTTAGTCTGTCTAGTCGTCTCAAACACACAAACACACACACACACACACACACTCACTCATTCATTCTCTCTCTCTCTCTCTCTTTTCTCTCTCTTTCTCTCTATCTATCTATCTCTCTCTCTAACACATACACACACACACTCTCTCTCTCTAACACATACATACAACAGACACACACACACACTCTCTCTCTCTCTCTCTAACACATACACAGACACACACACGCACTCTCTCTCTCTCTCTCTCTCTCTCTCTCTCTCTCTCTCTCTCTCTCTCTCTCTCTCTCTCTCTCTCTCGTTGGGCAGGTGGTAATGAAGGGTACGTGTGGGTTCTCTGAGGTATAGGTTCTGGAGTCAGTCCTCCTTGTCTATGGGTTGGCTGGAGGTCCTTCACCTTCGCCTCGCCTCAGGGATTTGTCTTCAAGAAGGTGGCAACGCAGAGCAGCTCACAAGGCATCACAACACAACACAACACTCCACAACAACACATAAAAAACTACAACACAGAACAATAACAACAATAACAACACATAAAAAGAACATAACAAACCACAACACACAACAACAACAACACATATAAAACAACATCACAGAACAACAACAACAATAACACATATATAAACAACATCACAGCTCAACACACCACAACAAAGTACGTACATTAAAAAACTACAATACAACAACAACACATAAAAAACAACATCACAGCACATTAAAAACTACAACACAGCAAAACAACAACAGCAAGAACAACACATAAAAAAACACAGCACAACAGAACAAACGCACGAAAAAAACAAAACAAATCACAGTAAAAGTACACTAAAGAAAAAAAAAAACAGAAATAACACAACACGTAAAATCATAACCCAATAAAGTACAACAGAACAGAAGAAACCACAAATACAGAACAGCATAAAAAGAGAGGACAAAAAAAAAAAAAAAAAAAAACTTTCTACCTTCAAAACACCTATCTACAAAAGAACAACAGAGGTTTAAGATAGCCATATGATCTGTCTGTTCTCCTTCACATCCGACATAGTAACTGAAGGCTAACCACAATCAGTCAAAGATCTCTCATCCAGGGGTCAGAGAAACGCCCTGGATAACCACAGTGGCAGCAGTATCGTTTATGTAAAGGAACAACTGATGGAAGTGCAAAAAGTAAGGATTGTATTGCATGAGGAGGAGGAGGAGGAGGAGGAGGGAGGAGGAGGAGGAGGAGGAGGAGGAGGAGGAGGAGGAGGAGGAGGAGGAGGAGGAGGAGGAGGAAAGAGGAGGAGGAGGAAGAGAAGGAGAAGAATGAGACATAGAAGGGGTAGAAATCTCAGAAGGCAAAACAAGGTAAGAAAGGGCTATAGATCTTAAGAGGAGCTGGAAGTGGGAAGCAGCTCAACAACACATACAATATATAGAGGCAAAGTTAAAGACGGGAAGTAGTGCGATCTCCACGTCCTTTGACCTTCCATAGCAGGAAAAGAGGCAAAAAAAAAAAAAAAAAATAAGGTTGAGAGCCTGGGGCCAGTGGGGTGGGATGGGGTGGGTAGTGTGGGTTGGGATGGGTGTGTGGGGTGGGGTGGGGGAGGAGGAGGTATAGGGTAGGCCGGCAGAGAATGCTAAGAATGAGGGACCCCTAACACATACATTAAAGGGGGGAATTTTTGTGTTGGTAAATCTGGAGCAAACTGAATCCTCCAATCTATTCCAAGCAACAGAAGAACACCATAATTTTTGCTCTTCTGCATGGTCCTGTTTCCTAGCATACTTTGGAGGAATCAAGGACACTCCAATGTAAAAAAAAAAAAAAAAAAAAAAAAAAAAAAAAAAAAAAAATTACCACCAACAGTACATTAACTAAGTGTAATCAGCTAGAGGTCTGTTGGATTTTCTTAGATTTGAGATATCTAGTAAGAAAATTCCCATGTGCAGTCGAGTAGAAGTCTATTATCTTCAACTCGTATAATTATAGAAGCTAGCTAGGAAATATCTACACCAACCAATTTCCCAAACCAAGTCGACTGCAGACATAACTATTCTAAAACTGTTTACCATGACGAATCTGGGTAATAATGATCAACCTTTACTAAACATTCCCCAGACGTAGTATATAGCTTAATTAAAGGCCTCACATAATTATATATTTTCCACTTCTGTTATTGACTGTACTGTGGACCTTCGTATTTCATAACAAGAGCAGACAACCTTTCCCTCTCTCTTCCAACTACAGTACTTCCCTCCTCCTTTCCTCACTGTTTATAAATCATCACTAATAGGGAAGCCACTCATTTTTCTCTACAACATTTTAGCTGTGTGTGTGTGTGTGTGTGTGTGTGTGTGTGGGTTGTTGTTTTTTCTGACTTTATCTGGGACATCCTGACTTACTGTTGTTGTACGTATACGCTCCCTTACGGTCGTATTTCAAGACCTCCGGGAACGGGTACCACCAACAAAACAATTAACGAAGGGATAATATAGAGAGACTCAGGCAGGAGTAATGTATTCGTAAACCACACACACACACACACACACACACACACACACACACACTGTACAGAGTCAGCCAGGAGGACGAGTATCTGGTTCAGTTAATAATAAAGAGAGAAAGAGTTTATGGATTTGACGCTTCAGGCTGTATGTTTAGTCTTTGGTGGTTAGAGTTTGTCAGAGTTAGAGTTTGTTAGAGTTCGAGTTTGTCAGAGTTAGAGTTTGAGTTTGTCAGAGTTAGAGTTAGAGTTTATTAGAGTTAGAGTTAGAGTTTGTCAGAGTTTGTTAGAGTTTATTTTGTTGTAGGTTTCGATAGGCGTTCATATTCAGTATCACAAAGGCTAATTTATTCGTGATTGGTCGAAGCTCAATCTATAAAAATAGCCAAGAGGTCACAGAGCATGTAGAGCCACTTTCAACACCACACGTATAGTTTAATACACGTACAGTCACGAGCACTAATAAACATACACCTTTAGTTGAAGCTTTGAACAGTCTAAATCACCAATGAACTAATTCCAATGGAGATCTTATTGTGCATTCATTTACTGTCTCAAGGTATTCGAAGCACACCTAGGTACTTATTATTAGTGCTCGTGACTGTACAACCCATCACATGTACAATTCAAAACACGTAGTACAGTTCAGTTCATTAATGGAAAACTTGAACTGGGTCATATAGAGGTGATATGAACAAATAAAAGGAAATTGATACATAATACAACCGTGAGTACACAATTACACTTACACATTTTGGGGGGCTAAGATGACACATATAAATAGATCCATAACACACACACCCACACACCCACAGACAATCCTTCGTTGTCATACACAGTCTCTCTAACACACATACATACATTTTTTTTACTCCCCATTTCCATTCTCTTCTCTCTCTCCCCCTCCCTCCCTCCCTCTCTCTCTCTCTCCCTCTGACCCCAACACACCATAGGCGGACACACACACACACACACACACACACACACACACACATACACACTGGACTAGACCCGGCCTAGCTAAGCCTACACCTGGCAGACTAGGAAGGAAGCAGAGGAGAGGAGGTCTATTAAAGTGAAATGCTAATACGGGTTATCACCAATCGTTAATTACACCTTGGAGAAGACTACTAGGGAATACCAAGAGCTTATGACACACACACACACACACACACACACACACACACACACACACACACACACACACACACACACACACACACACACACACACACAACTAGTTCCATTGTATATTACTGTTTTCTGGTAGTAAACACACACACACACACACACACACACACACACACACACACACACACACACACACACACACACACACACACACACACACACAACTAGTTCCATTGTATATTACTGTTTTCTGGTAGTAAACACACACACACACACACACACACAACTAGTTCCATTGTATATTACTGTTTTCTGGTAGTAAACACACACACCACACACACACA
Source organism: Petrolisthes manimaculis (assembly GCA_034508575.1). Taxonomy (NCBI): domain Eukaryota; kingdom Metazoa; phylum Arthropoda; class Malacostraca; order Decapoda; family Porcellanidae; genus Petrolisthes; species Petrolisthes manimaculis. The sequence continues at coordinate 93,544 of JAWZYT010003353.1, forward strand.
CACACACACACACACACACACACACACACACACACACACACACACACACACACAACTAGTTCCATTGTATATTACTGTTTTCTGGTAGTAAACACACACACACACACACACACACAACTAGTTCCATTGTATATTACTGTTTTCTGGTAGTAAACACACACACACACACACACACACACACACACACACCACACACACACACACACACACACACACACACACACACACAACTAGTTCCATTGTATATTACTGTTTTCTGGTAGTAAACACACACACACACACACACACACAACTAGTTCCATTGTATATTACTGTTTTCTGGTAGTAAACACACACACACACACACACACACACACACACACACACACACACACACACACACACACACACACACACACACATACACACACACACACACACACACACACACACACACACACACACACACACACACACACACACACACACACACACACACACACACACACACACACACACACACACACACACACACACACACACACACACACACACACACACACACACACACACACCTGTCTCAATATTTAATTAAGTGGGTTATTTAAGTGGATAATTTCTTGTTCACCCGTTGGAGTCTTTCAATGTCTCTGTACCATTCAAGAAAACAGGCCCCTTTATTCGTATACTGAAGTGATCTGTTGTTTCCCTGTATAGTCTGGAGGAATCAAGATACTCCCATGTCGTACCAATAGTATATAATATTTAATCCCTCAAGTGAAAATAATCCTCTCGTTGGCAAATTGGGAGGCTACTGATTCCTCCTATCTATGCCAGGAAACAAGACCCCCTCGATGGTACTAATAGGGGATTGGTTTGTTTCTTAGCATAGTTTGGAGGAATCAGAAGACACCATTCAATTCACCAACAAACAAAAAGTATATTATTTACCACTATAACTTGTGGCTGCGAGCGACTCATACATACATACATACATACATACATACATACACCTAAATGGAAGATATAAATAAAACCGTATAAATAATAACAGACCACCCTGCCTGTCTATCTGTCTGTGTGTCTGTCTGTTATTCATTCCAACGGGTCGATAAATGAAGTAATTGGGGAGCTGATTTAATAAACACTACAGCCTTAATGGGAATATAGGGAGAGAAGGGTGGGGCCTATTCATTAACCTATCTATCTATTTATCTATTTATCTATCCATATATCTATCTATCTATCTATCTATCTATCTATTTATCTATCCATATATCTATCTATCTATCTATCTATCTATCTATCTATCTATTTATCTATCTACTCCATTTGGAAACCATTAAGGTGGAATATAATTATTTTTTTGGGTACATTGGAGTGCCTTGATTCCTCCAAAGTATGCCAGGAAACAGGATCAGATTGACAAAAGCAATGGGGTCCCGTTGCATGACATTGTTTGGAGGAATCAGTTGCTCTATTGAGATTTACAAACCAACTGGGAGAGGCTTAAACTTCGAGGAATAGGGAATCTGTCGTCTTGAACAGGAGGCCATCGTTCAAAGTGAGTACCTTAACATATTGGTCTCTTAAAGATTCACCCCCAAGGCAATATGTTACTGTACTGGCAAGGGTGGGTTGTGTGTGTGTGTGTGTGTGAGTGTGAGAGAGAGAGAGAGAGAGAGAGAGAGAGAGAGAGAGAGAGAGAGAGAGAGAGAGAGAGAGAGAGAGAGAGAGAGAGAGAGAGAGAGAGAGAGAGAGAGAGAATGATGGTGGTGGTGGAAGCAGCCGATAATCTTTAGCTTCTATGTATAGGGAAATAACCTATTGTTTGCAAATTGGAGCTCTCCAAACTCTGCATAATAACACAGCCCTCTTATAGTCTCATGCGTAAGATGATAGGCCTACCTATTTTCTCGCACTGTTTGGAGGAATCAACAGCCTACAAATACTCAGGCCTCTCTTTATTTACTTTATTTCACTTCTCCACCTGTACCTTTTTCTTTTCATCTCTTACCTTTTGTGTTTACTGTCCCAATTCTCAATCACATTCTTCCTCAGCCGCTATATGACTTCACAATTGCGGCCCCTAATATCTATCTATCTATCAATCAATCAATCAATCAATCAGTATCAGTATTTTCGACTGACTGGGGTGTCAATATTTCAATCCTAATCCGAGACACAATAAGATTTTCTACCAGCTGAAGGGAAGAGTAGGAAGAGTAGGATCCATTACGTCTCGGATCAGGACACAACTATTGACCTCCAGTGAACACCACCACCAACACTACTACCACCAACACCACCACCAACACCACCACTACCACCACCACTAGACCACCGTTGTGTTGTGGGTAGGAATGGAAGTGGTTGGTGTAATCTGAGATGACTAATATACCAGTGTGGCCAGTGTGTGTGTGTGTGTGTGTGTGTGTGTGTTCTTTTACGTTAGGTTAGAGTGACTTGGTTCCCTCAAAGTATGCCAGGAAACGAGGCTACATGTACAAAGATGATGGTGGCCTGGTGTAGCTTGCAATAGTTTGGAGGAAGGGTTTGCTCCAGATTTACCAGCACTGTAATATTTCCCCTTAACCCTTATATATAGCGCAGGAGGTCTAAAATGTAATGGGAGGTCTCGTCTGTCTCTCTCTCTCTTTCTGTCTGTCTCTCTGTCTGTCTGTCTGTCTGTCTCCTCCCTCAATTAAACTTTCTCGTGACACACATTTTCCTTCTGGCTTGCTGTCTCACCTCTCTATGACCTTTTTCTGGCGCTATATGACCTTGCTTTTGTTGCTCCTTAATATCAATCAGTCAATCCTACGCACAACCCTACATAATTATAAGTTACTGACCAGAATGAGGGCACCAGTAGTAGGATGGTGAGACACTGTGACGGCCGCCATGGAGTCCAAGTCCTGGTGAGGCACTCCTAGGTCTCCAAACTGGAAGGCAACAACACCATAATAATAATAATAATAATAATAATAATAATAATAATAATAATAATAATAATAATAATAATACTTGGGAAGATAATTTTATGTTTACAGTACAGTCCCACACGTTAATATACATTTATAGTATTCATAAAGAAGCTTTGATATGTACAGTACAGTCGACGTATAACATGTACTTTAGTAGTCCCACACGTTAATAGTACTCAGGAAGAAGCTTTGATATTATGTACAGTTGATGTTTATAATGTACGAGTTCCACGGACAGATTATGACCAAATGTGTGCAGCTAACATGTGCATCTCTCAATGTTTCCCAGTGTTCTATATACAAACATTACTCTCACTATTTTCAGGTTTATAGTTCTTTCTTTATTCTTGCTTCTTGCTGCTGTGAATGAACGACTTTGTCCTTGATGTTGCAATATATTAAAAGAGGATATGTTCAATTTGCAACGGTTACAGTATTACATTATATTTCCACGCAGCTGGTCAGAGGGACACGATTGCACAATGCCTTACCCACGTATAAACTCTTGCAACATTATAATAGCCTTTGCAAATCGGACACTCCATCCTTCATCACAGAACATTGTAGCCTTGGAATGCCCTCATCATCATATTAATACACTATTATATTTCACAAAGTATTGACTCTAATTCCTGGATCATCTTGTTTACTGTATATGAGATACAAAAAAATATATATATATTGGTGGAATTCTCGTGTGAAACAATATGACGATGGATACGGTACTGATAAAAAAAATAGCAAGAAGATAAACAGAATAGGAAGAGAGGAAAGACAACAACACAATAGAAAATACTGACGTGTGATGTAGGTGTGACCGCAACGCCGCCCTGGTGGTCGTGGTCGGCGAAGAAGAGAGGCACGGTTCGGACCAGGTCGAGGTTGGGCGATAGGTTGAGTACCGTGGCCGCACCCAAGGCCCGCAGGTGCACCGTCCGAACTTCACCCAGACCGTCCGCACTCCGTTTCATCCTCGACCGCAGCCGCACCA